>JAVQKG010152452.1:0-10410 GCA_036025885.1 Hypseleotris bucephala | reverse complement strand
AAACTAAGATGAGTTAAATCCTACAGTCTTAGTTTATGAAATGATTAGACAATTACTACTTTTAAACAAAGTGCTCATCTCAGTTTAAAACTAATTAGTTGCCAGACACACTTTAGGCTACTCCACAAGTTGGTTGTGAAAATCAGTTTTACAAATTCCCCAGTGTGACAACATGCTGCCATCCCCCACTCTATTATTTAATTAGTTAAATCTGAATTAAAATAACATTTTATGCACAAAAAGATACTGGGTCTAAACCTCCTCTAGATCTAAATCTAAGCAAGGTATGAATAATAAATAAATAAAATAAAAATGAAGCAGGACTAAACCTGAGAAGTAAATTAAATTGTCCTGCGATTATACAGTATATTTACATTTAGAAGCAATTTAACATGTGTACCTAATATTATGGCCTGTGATTTTATTTGTGCAACTTCAGCATGCACGAGTCATTGTGGTGGGGTTTCCAAATTCCGTATGTGGCATGGGAATGGACATGAGGACATCCCTATTGCTAAACATAGGACTACCAAAGTTTTCTAGTTTCAATTGGTCAAAACTATTCATGTCACATTTTTTACATAAATCACCAAACCCTTGCGTTGTATGGCTGGGGACAAGTGCGGCAATTGCAGGTGCCACTTTCCCAGATTGCTTATTTGCAGACCACTTGGTGTCTGATTAAATGCAGTTGTATCTCTGTGTTACGTAAGCTGCACGTGTGAAGAGTATATAATATGCAAGTCATAGAGAGAGGCAGAAGGCATTTGGAGATTGGCAGTGAGGTTATTCAGGGATAAAACCTGGAATATGGAGCTGAAATGGAGATACAGCCTGGTACTTTTGGGAGTCGTGTTCACCTTGTGCACAGAAGGTAATTTTTGTTTTTGTTTGAAGCCTAGTCAATTTGGAGGTTTTTCCCATTATACAAAAATTAATAATATATTAGGACGTTTTTTATTTTATACATACACATTATTACAAGTATTACAATATTTATGATTACAACAAAAATTAAGTAGCCTAATACAAATGTTAGTATATTTTTAATCTGTGGTTCCAAAATAGTGGCTTTAGGACCCTAAAGTTGGCTAAGTTATTTTATGTTACCAAAAAATTAAATGTAAAATATACAAGATTCTTTGCTAAACTTATTTCTCAAAAATAGTTCTGTTTTTTACTTTTGTTTAGTAAATACAGTGGAAGTGTAGAGCTGGAACTACTACTTGTAATTTGCCAAAATTAATACTATTAAATGTCAAGGCCTGTTAATTACTCAAGGACACAGGCAATAAATATGTTTTTTTTTACTGTTTTATTATTACACAGTTAAGTTAATTCAAGCTATTAAAAATACATATTGAAACTATGGACTAGCGTCAAGTTTAGTGATCAATAAAATCTATTAAGTTTAATAAAATGTATTTATCTTGATAGTCAAATGAAAGTATCACAAAGGTGAACAGATCTAGCCCTGATTTACAGCATATTACGTATTTGTGTATTTTTTTTTATTTACAAAGCAAACACAACGCTTATCACTGCTGCCTCACCCAGTCTGCTAATACAAAAACAGGCCACCCGCAGCCATTCTGTTTTGCCAGTGTGCGTGAGTACTTTTTTACTGTGCCTTAGGGCATAGATTTCAAGTTGTTTCACTTTCAGTTCAAACTGTTTTCATATTGTTATCTAAGCCAATAAATAGAACTTGCACGCACTGTAAAACTAAAGTTAATATACAAACAATAAATAAACAAGTTAGGCAAGTTTTTGTTAAAGTTCACTATTATGATGCAATGCTGTGATTATATTTATGGTTACTGTCGTCTTAGTTATCTATTTGTAGAAGATTTTCAACTGAAGGGGTCAGATACAGTTCCTTCCCTCACTCTAAAACAAAAACCCTTATGATACAGCATAGTGTTTTCTCACTTATATTATGCTGTAACAAAAAAAAATTATCTTATAATTACAAAATACAAGACTAAAGAAGTCAAGCAACATTTTTCTTCAACCTCTTTTCTACCCACAGCTTCATCTTCCCGGCACATGAACGACTTCATCAAGGCCTTGAAGAATGTTGAAGACCAAAATCCTGGTTTGAAGCCTGTCCATTTGCTGAGGGGCCTACGCACTGCATCTGGTCTTGACGACGCATTCATTCAACACTACCTTGGCAGACCTAAGCCTACTTCCCTATTGGCCTCTACTTTATCAGAATACCTTATCACTGCTCTCCACCATGATGTCTCTCAAGATGGCAAAGAATTTGGTGTAGTCCTGACTTCAGATGGAACCACTGTTGCGCTCCGGCCTCTCCTTCTTGGCATTGAGGCTGGCTTCCTCCGCAGACTCAGATGGGACGTCACAAGTCGCCAACCAAGCGCCTCCAAGATGTTGCCACAAATTAAAGATCTTGGTCCGGATGGCTGCTGGGACAATTTAACAAATCCCCAGGTATTCACCCTATCAGAAAAACCAACTTTACTCACCACTGCTCAAGTCAACGGAGGAATGGATGGAGTGATTCTAGGCCGAGAAGCATCCAAAACTACATCTTTGAAGTTTAGCAGTTTGCTGGCATCATATTATAATCAAAAACTGGATGAAACAGGATTGGACGCAGCTCCACGCATGATCAGCCAGCGTCGTAGAGAGAACTTCATGCAGTTGGTGGAGACGTCAGAGAGTAGCCTGGGTGTGCTGACGATGGAGGCAGTAACTGTGGTCCAAATGCAAAGGAGAGAGAAGGGGAAGAAAGAAATGCGGCCGAGGGAGAAGAAGCAGATGATGGCCTTGGTCAGGGATAAAGTCAAAGAGCTGGTGCAGAAGTACTCAGGTACGATTCAGGCAGGTTCAGGTAACATGGTAATTGTAATATAGCTTTGTTACACAGAACCATCTGGAAGGGTTTTGGATCGTAGCATGCTAATACAGTGTATGGTGAGAAAATAGCAGTCAACTTTTCACTGTCAGTGGTTCTACTCTAAGAAAGACTTCAAACTAGTTTAAATGGTAAATTGACTTTTCTGAGCTTTTAACCATGTTCTAATGTTGTTTCTACCGCAAACGCATCCCCAAAGTTGTGCTTTTTTTTCATTGGGCATGTTTGAGAAATCTTTTATGTCGATTATAGTCCTCTCCCTAGGCGTAGAATTTTTATACTACTTAAAATACATTGTACACATCAACTGTATATGAAAGTGGCAAATGTTTTTTTATCAATATCAATTTCAGCTACGGTAAATGTATCATAAAAGAGGAAGTTTTACCATGGGAAGTACTTCGTTCCAACCACAACTTTTCTTTTACTTTCAAAACTACTTTACTTTTTCACATAGATCATTGGTCTTTTTCTGTATCTATCCCCCAAATTATTTTCATCGTCTATATATTCCAGACTGCCCTCCCATGATCCCGCGGTGCATGTGGGGTGCAAAGCCGTACAAAGGGACCCCTACTAACCTGACTCTTCCTCTGGGATACCTGTACATCCACCACACGTCCACGCCCAGTCAGCCCTGTGTCACCTTTGAGCAGTGTTCAGCCGATATGAGGTCCATGCAGCGCTTCCACCAGGAGGACCGAGGCTGGGACGACATCGGATACAGGTGAGACACAGAATATTAATGTTGTATCCCTGGGGATATAATAATAATAATGGGTTGGCTTACTTTTTGAGATACTAAAAGAACTGCACTATTACATCCCATATTGATTCAGTCCACAGTCACACACAAGTTCCTGTGTGACTTGTAGTAAGTAATGGCATTTCAAAGTATAAATTAGGGCTGAAACAAGTAATTGGATAAATTGTGATTAATCAATTATCAGAATAATTGTCAACCAATTTAGTAATCAAATAATCGTTAACTGGAGTATACAGACTCTAGAACATGCCACAATATAGTTTTGCATTCTATCCAGAAGTCCACAGGTGGCATAGTTTCAGCTTCACCAGTTTCGAATTTAGTAAATAATCTCCTATTTATACACCTTTTGCTATCCACTGATTAATGTAAAAAGTAGTATTGATTAATCAGTTAGCAAAGAAATCATTAGGTGCAGCCCTAGTAAAAATGTAGCTGTAAACCTCATTGGAGATACCTACACATTCATCTTTTCCCAGTTTTGTTGCTGGTTCAGACGGTTACATCTACGAGGGTCGAGGCTGGTACTGGCAAGGAGCCCACACTTTAGGACACAACTCTAAAGGCTACGGCGTGTCGTTCATAGGGGACTACTCTCGTACCCTTCCCTCCACACACTCAATGATGCTGGTGCGAGATAAGCTAGCATCCTGTGCTGTCCTGGGGGGTCGACTGGTAAAAGACTTTACCCTCCAAGGACACAGACAGGTGGTGCAAACAGCCTGTCCTGGGGATACCTTCTACAGAGAGATACAAACATGGACGCACTTTGGGGTATGTGCTTTAAAGGTGTAGTGCTTAAGTTTCCCAAAATAAAAGTGTGAATAATAAAATAAAAGGAAAGATAATTATATTAATTAATTGACTAGAAACATTGACTTGACTACTTCTGCTTCTTTCTCCTTTTTGCAGGAGGTGAAAAACTAAATGCCAGAAGTGAAGATGACATGGGCTTGATTAAAAACTAGAAAACAACAAATGTGTTTGTTTTTTATGTACTGACAGTAGCATCTGACTTATTAAGTGTTCTAATCTCTAGCCAGCAGAGGGCGACAAAATTAGACTGTCTCATATCTTTTAGTGTGGATGCCTGAGTACAGAGTACAGGGCTTAGAAGAGACAGGGCTTGTTGTAAGGCTAAACTGTTGAAGGCAGATAAATGAGTGGAGGTTGTTGTACTAGTTGTCCCAAAATGATGACAGGCAAGTTTACAGTCTCTGTTCCTAAATGAGCTGTAATCCTACAGTCTAAGTTTGTAAAAACTATTAGGCACTCGCTTCTGTAAAATTATACTTTTAAACAAAGTGCTCATCTCGGATTAAAACTAATTAGTTGCCAGCCACAGTTTAGGCTACTCCACAAGTTGGTTGTGAAAATAAAAGTTTCACAACTTCCCCAGTGTGACAACATGCTGCCATTTCCCACTCTGTTATTTAGTTAATTCAATCTGAATTAAAATAACATTGTATCCACAAAAAGATTAAATGATCAGATTGATTATAATATAGTGTCAATATATAATTTCTTCTATAAAAAGTAAATGCTGCCAGTAGAGGGCACCAAATGAACGAAAATCAAAAGTTATGATATAAATCTTTAGGCCACCGTTTGTGGACACATAATTGGCTGTTACATCACTGCATAGCTGGCATTAGGAAGATGTAATAGGTTATTATTACATTATCATGATAGATTATGTTACTATTTGTAGGCACAACATTAAAATTGCATATAGTACATTATGAAATAAATTTGCCAGTTCTGTTAAAATCTAGGCTGTTTATGTTAAAACTAAGTGTAAAGTAAAAATACACCACCTATGCTTTGATGTTTGTATATAAAAACTCTATTAATAGAATTGGTTTACTATTACTACACAAGCTTCCGTTTATAATCTCACCAACCCAAAAACAGTGGGAGCAGTAAAAGTTGAACTCGGTGAACTTGCCCTCCGTGTGTTGCTCAAAACTCTCGGGTCGCCCTCCTCCTTCCTCCCCGTCGACGTTACGCACGCAGCCGTGGCGTGCCTCCGAGCCAAAATAACATGGAGTCCACCGCCTGGCATCTCCAAGAAGACGAGAGCCACCACCACCATGCAGGAGCCCGGGTCGCTGCTTCATTCTAGCCGAGCACCCGTCGTCCCTTTTCGGCGGCGCTGTGCGTAAAGCGTTGGCTCTATCTTCAACTATGACGCACGCCGAGTAAAAACACCACGCCTCTAAAAAAAAGTGCTATCCGCAGCGCAGGCCAATTCCAGTGAGTACCAACTAAAAAACTGCAGTTTCGGGGCGTTTTGGGGGTATTTTGAAGGGAGCGGTGCACGGATGCATGGTTACGGGGGAAAGTCACCTGACAAGGACGAGATCGATACGGGAGCGGAGCAGGCGGACAGCTAAGCAGCCTGCGGGACAGCGACTGGGATGTACCCGGGCATTTCGCTGCTTTGAGAGGGGCAGCGGTAGCGGGGAGGATACGGGCCTGGAGGAGGAAAAAGCCAGGCCACTTCTTTCCTTTTTTTTCTCTACGTAAGCGTTTGGGAGCTCCGGCTCTGCTCCGAAGACCAGACATGTTGTGAAAATAGGTCATAGGTTTTGGTGTAAAAGTGTGGGAGAGTGGTTCATAATAATAGTAGAACAAGTGGATTTAGCCCTGATTCATGGCAGGTTAAGGTCATGTATGTCTGGGTTAGTTCTTATATCAGTAGGGTATTAGTTAAGTTGGACTAGGATTCACTTAATGTTTTGGTTTAGTTCTGGACTTTGACTTTGGATAGTTCTGGTTTCATATATACGCAGCAGTGTCTTAGGTAATTGCATTATTCATTCACTCCAGTCACATCCTGATGGTGGTAAGCTATTTCTGTAACCACAGGTGCCCCAGGGCAGACCATACCACACATACAAAGACCAATCACACAACCACATTAGATCATAACCATTGTGGGTTAAGTATTTTGCCCATGGGCACAACAACAGTATCCTAATAGCATGAAATACAGTAGTAGGCCTATATGCACAGAGTGAGATTCAAACCATCAACCTGCTGTTGATAGGATGACGACTTTACCACTGAGCCAGTGCCAATAGTAACAATAAAAAACAAATGTTATGTTACCAGTCGACTACAATCTCTCTGGCTGGAGTTTGCATGTCCTTCCCGTGTTACTGTGGGTTCTCAACTTCTCACTGTGTACTTCGGCTTCCTCCCATCGCCCAAAGACATGCACGTGTTAGGAAAAAAATGTCTAAATTGTCCATAGTGAATGAATGAGAGTGCATCTGTCTGTGTATGTCTCAGTGTCAGCCCTGTGACTAAGGCCTATAGTTAGCCATTTGCCAGTTTCTGACATACAGTAGATCTTAGTAGCCTACTCTTGATTAAGTCTTTTGGAAGTTTGGTCAGTCCAAGGCAGAGGGATAGCAGCACCATTTACCAGACTTTTAATTACTACAATTTGTATTATCCATAATCGATTTTAGGGTTTGAATGTGTGGTAAAATGATACTGGTATGTTAACTTGCTTTCATTTGTAGTCATTTTAAACTGTTGCTCTTTTTATTTTTGGTTGTGTCCAGAAGAAGCAGTGACCACACCATGTAGGCGAGCTGCTCACCTGAGGGTCACCATACTGCTCTCTGGGGGTCACCATGGAGCCTGAGGGCCGACCTCTGACCCCAGGGACCAGCTATGGGCCCCTAGACTTCACCTCAGCACAAAGTCCTCCACCGGCCACCTCCGCCTGTGAAGACAACCCCACCACACCGGAGGTACACAACTGCCTTTCTACTTGTATATCGCACATTTTCACAATATCTCAACTGCAATAATGTGTTGCTTTCAAATGCATTGGGGACAGTAGAGGTTCTTTTGGTCATAACAAAAGTTTATCTCCATTATTAAGCTTGTTTTTTCATATTTCAATCAGACCACTGCTGTGTGATTGTATCTTTACATGTTTTGACCACTTCCCTATAATAAATGATATTAGCTCAATTTTCAGCCATATTCACCAATCCATCAATCCATCTTCTGGGTATCTGAAATCCAATCCTATATCGGTATCAGTGTATCTCTAGTTTTGGCACGAACAGCAGCATCTACAGTCTAGCCTCTTCAACACAGCGTCCAAGGTGTGGACCACATAAATGCCCCTTCGTCCTGGTTCACTGTCCTGTGGGCCCGCCTCCTGATCTCAATCACATTCTTAATCCAATGTTTGTGTTTCCCGATGCTCCTATGTGTATTATGTGTCATTTCTTTTGCAATGGTCCGATATAGCAGATTTTAGGTTTTTGTGTTGTGTTTTGTTGTGTCGCCTGTGTGCTTGCCCCCATATAACATTCTGAGATGGATGGTAGCTTTCTCCAAGAGCACTACTGATTTAGCTGACTTGTTAGTATTTATGTCCTTTTGTTAGAAAAATATAGTTGATTTTATTTTGTGCAATTGCTATATATCTTTGTGTCCACTGGAGATGGTTCAAATATGTCATTAAGTTATACTGAAGAGCTACACTTAATCAATAAGTTAGCTTGATAAGAAGTTATGTGAAGCCAGCAACAAAGGTATCACTATTGCAAATCAATTTCTTTGTCTCTTTTAGCCCCCATCTTCTCCAAAAACGCACGATGATACGATGTCCACAAGGCAGTGCTGGGACAGTCCTGAGCAGACCGAGGGGGCGGAGCCAGGGGGGAGCGCACAGAGGAGAGCCCGGTCCTCAGCCTTTCACTCCTCCCTGAGCTGGGACTCTGATTCGGAGAAGGAGACACTAGATGGTAATGCTTTCTAATGTGTTCACTAAAGCATGTGTTATAGAACGTATAATAGCACAGTGTTTTCTATACATTCAAGTCACATTGGAAGCCTGCCAGAATCAATTTTTTTGCCCTGCTGTGAAAAACAAAAAGCAATAGACTTTGGAGGAGGATATTCTGTTCATGTTCGATTCTGCTGCATTGACCTGAATAATATGTTGAGGTTATTTGCAGACAAAGGCTGGATATGTCTGTAGCATCAATAGTAAATGCTACAAGATATGTTTGCCTCCCTGCCCAGCTGCATCACTACTAATTACCAAATCTGCTAAAGTTTATTTCTTTGTAGCTTTGTGCAGACAGCTAAGGTTGAAGCTGTGTCATCATACAAGTATTTTTAATCTCATTTATTCAAATTCTACTGCTTTTTCTGGTTAAGGGTCAAGGCTGTCAGGAGCCTGCAACTATGGGCCTTAGGTGGATAGTAGGTTAGTAGCAGGGCTGAAAATGAGACAATAATTCACTCTTACATTTATTCACTAGCGACAATTTAGAATGACCAATTCTGGAGTATCTGGAGAGAACCCACATCAATACAGGGAGGACACTCAGTCACTTTTTTTTGCCTTTTTCAGAGTATTAATTGCGTCCAGAAAGCAAAATAAACCTATGAATTTAGTATTTAACATGCGCTGCTACCTATGCTTTGACGTCATTGAGTTGCCATAGCATTTGTATTAGAAAATGTGAACACTGTCATTCAGTAGTGTACAGAGTAAATACAATTTAGACTGCTATAAAAAAATATTTGTAGAATCTTTGTTTCACACAATGGATCCTGCATTAAGATGGCGCATCATAAAATCACATATTCAAAAAGTTTGCTATTTTTAGGGCTCATTATTAGGAATGATGGCCCTCTTGACAATGTGTCGTCCTTTGTGTTAAAAATTTGACTTCAAGTTCAAATTAAACAGTTGCTGTATGTCAGAGTGGTTCTATTTTTACTTTATAATAGCTATTTTATCATATCACACTCCCGGTTTGGAGACTAAGCCATGTGCAGCAGTAAAAGCAACAGTAACAGCTTGCTAAGGGTAACTGTCAAGGCAAGACAGACAGATTGATTTTAAGGAAATAAATTATATAGATTTCAGTAAATGCATACAAAATGCCAGTAGATACTGTGAACAAGATGGACTATTTTTTGGTTATTACCTCACAATATCATGGTTTTGGCTTGTCTTGTTGGTTTGTTTCTATTTTTTATTGTGTGTTTTTTAGCTTGTTAGCATGATAGCTCAATAATGGTAGAATTTGGTATGTCAGCAACTGGAAAAATAATTAGTTTTTGGTGCAGATCCAGAACACCATCTCATTGTCTGGATAAACAAACAATACTAACTACAACCATAAGGGGTCAGAAAAGGAAAATATTATTGGACTCTGAGCTATAGTGGATTAATTGATAGGGCATTTACCCCGAAACTAAAGGATCCCTGTTTCAAGTCACTTAATATATTTATAAAAGCATATGGTATAAGAACAATATCACTGATGTTCCTTTCTCGTAGTCACACACATTTGTATTGTACTTTTGCCTGTCAGAGTTGTATGTTGACATTGTGTGTTTGTGTGTGTTGTGTTATCAGAGGAGGAGCTACTGCACTTGTGTAACCCTCACGGTCTGGCAGCTCACAGTCCTGGATCTCCCTCTACTGGACTCAGGTGAGAGCCAGGGGCAGGTAATATATTAACAAAATGGTCAATATTTTTGTGTAGAATTAGATCACACAGAAAATACATGTACCTATAGTTAACATAGGAGCTGGGAGGAAGCAGATGTATTAGCCTTGTGTATGCATTCATTTTTGGACAAGATAAATAAATTCCTTAGCACACAAATCATAAATTCGATGGTCACACTTTTTTTACACTATACCTTAACTACATAATCTACCTCATTAAGTACAATGTATTACACTGTGTAACAAACTGTAATA
>JAVQKG010152423.1:0-19559 GCA_036025885.1 Hypseleotris bucephala | reverse complement strand
TTGGTTCCTGTTTTTGTTTTATTTGGTGATGTATTTTTCCGTAATTATCAACTTGATCATTCTTTATTTAGGTTTTTGTTAGTATTAGTACACTCACATTCAATAGATGAAAAGCTTTTTTGAGAGGTGGCACTTGATGGGACATTTCTGAGAACCATTGCTTTCCATCTATAAATTGATTAAAAAATGTTTTTTGGCACAATGGACAGAGCATTTACCCCTGAACGTAGAAGCGGTACATTTGTAATATGTGTGTATATACCGAATATATATTTGCTATTCTATAAGTACCATAGGCATAAATCCTGTATTTATTATCAACAGGTTCACATTGCAGTGTTTCCACACACTGGAGTTTACTCTATACTCTACTGTAACTGGAAGCCAAGTCTCCAGCTGTGCTTATAAAGCCAGCACTGTGGCCATAGCAATACATTGCTAGTTACTATGGCACATTGCTTTGTTCTCTTTATTTGAAATTCATGTGTATTTGACATGGGGAAATGATCACATCCTCTCTATCGCACTGTTTTCCTGCCACAACAATCACAACATAATTATTGTTTTGTGCAGGACTCCAGGGGTAAATAATGCAGTTAACAATTCAGCCTTCATCACCCCGATTCACTCTAGTTTCCACAAAGAAAATAAAGGATAAAACGACTTGGGGATGGTTAAGATCATGAATGGCACTTGAAACAGGCAAAAAGGTGCAATTGGGTCAGAGCAATTCTTTTAAGCTGTTGAAATGTTGAAGTGGAAAAATGTATTGACAAAAACAATATTTCTCTTACACAAACACACATATATAATATATATATAGACATGGCACACACACTACTGCCTGATAAATTCAGTGCCACTGAGTAACAGCTCCATGTGACTGCTGATTTATTACTATAACTGAGTATATGTGCTGTATGATGCATGCAGGTATGCTCCATAAACCTGGCTGCACCACTAGATAAAATATATAGCGTCTTCATACCTATACATTAAGAATTTACATGTCCCTATAAATAATTTTTTGCTGCAAAAATTACCATGTCCCAAAACAGGTTAAATATTTACTTACAAATGTGAATGCTATCAGAAGGATTTTTTACTGTCATAGTACAACACAGTAAGTAAAATATATGATAATAGACAGTATTTGCAAGTACATACAACTACTGATGGTCACTTTATTACCATCACCTACACATTACTATAGTGCAAATAGCTAATCACATGGCAGCATTTAGATGCCAATGTTTCACGCATGAGAGTGTCAGAATGGAGATTTAAATGGCTTGGAATGGGGTATAGTTGTTGGTTCAAAAGTCTACTGGGATTTTAAACCATAACAGTAGTTTATGCAGTGTGGTTGGAAATAGAAAATATCCAGGGAGTGGCAGTTCCTAATAAAGTGGCCAGTGTGTTTAAATTCACCTACATTTTGTAAGTCTGAGATTTGAACATTATGGGCATACACTGCGAAGGGTCTGGCTTGGAGAGCGCTATTGTTCATTGGCTGTTCTGCTGCACATAAAGCCACAATCAACAGATGGACCACGAGGACAGTGACAGAGCGTTCAAATATAGACAATGAGCTGAGAATGATAGCTGTGAAACAATAGCCACATAGTTGTTTGAAACAGATAGTGTATACAAGTCAATGGGATACAGCCTTTTTAGAGCTCATCCAAACATTTATGTTTTGTCACTAAATTAAATTTATTTGTGGTAAATGTACTTTTGGTGTGCTATCTGCAAAGCAGGAACAAACTCGCTTTGAATGTAACTAAAACAAAAGAGCCCTGAATATCACTTGAATGACCCAGCTTTTAAGACCGACTTTAGTATAGAGAAAAGCATTATTACATCAAGTGTTCAGGTGTGCCATGAAGAATGAGAAACCAACTGCACATGGTCCTTCCCTGTGGGCATAAAGAATTGATGACATGTAGTGATATATTTGGAATATAATTTCCTGTAATAATTGCAAGAACGAACAAAAATTCAGACACTACTAGCCTGCTTTATATAAATGTGGTTCTGTCAATATGTGTTAATGGGGAAATTTGTGAGGTTGTGCGCACATGCATGATTACTGTTATATTTCTTGCACTTCAGTTACAGATTAAGGACATGGAGAGCTTTGTAGACAATACTTGAAAAAAAAAAATATTACATACTTCTGCCTGTTCACTTATGTAGCATGAGCACGAGCAAATCTGCATTTTAGTTCAATAAGGCTTGTTCTTGCGCAGCCACTGGGGTCACTTACAAGGGTCTGATTCAATTATTCTTCCTTTCACAACAGCAGGAAAACATTTTCATGGTGAATGGTTTGCCTAAATAGATTACCATCTCAAATAATTCAATTTCCGTTAATTTGATTGATTTCATACCAAGGGGAAAAGAAATCTTAATTTAAACCCATTGCATTTCTAATCAAACATTAAGTGAGAAAGAAGCCTGGGTGAAAATCTTTTATTACCACTTTCCCCACTCATTTAAATATTAAACGCTGACGGCCGCCCTATTAAATGGCACCACTGGCATTCAGCCTGTGACTTGCTCTTGTGAATAAACTCTAAAATAAACTTTTGTTTGCAAGGCACAACTACAGTTACAGTTAGTAACATGTACGTGAGTATCTTTATAAATAAATTGTACTTCCAACAGTAGTTGTATATAGATTTATATCATAGTTTTTGCTTCTACTTGAGTAAGATTTTTTTTAACAATACTGTTACGTACTAGTGAACATTTTTTGACTGCCTCTGTTCATTTCTTTCTGTTGTTAAAAAGTGACAAGATTTTGAAATTGTGTGTGTTTTGTGTGCTTCTGTGATTTTGTTAAGATGTAATTTTGACTAGTTTTCCAGTTTAGAAAGACCGAGATTGGAAAATTGTCTTTCATTTTTTTGTCTGTCCTATCGCATCAATAGTAAATATAAATCTAATAAGTTCAAACAGTTACTAATTAGCCTACTTGTGCATTTCACCAAATACTGCTTTGAGTTTGAAACAACTTATTTATGACTACTTATTCTACTTGAGTAACATAATACTGTAAAAATACTCTTGAGTACTTTTTTGGCTACACATTTGCATACTAGTCAAGCCCCATAGAGAATATATGGCTGGCCATTACTACAGAGGGTCTAAATGAAGCAGCGGTTCAGTCATCTGATCTATTCACATCCATTATTCATCCTTCTCTAGAGACAGGGGGATGCTGGGCTCCTCACAGAGACCCAGGAACCCCATCTATTCTCATGAGCAACGGAAATGCCATGCAATAGTGGAGTGACTCACCATTACAGCAAATCACTTGAGTGAAGAAAACACAAGCTACCATCATGGCCCTACGTACGCACCATTGAGGTTACAGACTCTGGACCTTAGTACTTTCCTTAATGTTTATAAATATAATCTATAGAAGGAATTTTTTTGACTATTTTTGGATAGTTTAAAACTCAAAAGAATAAAAAAACAAACCAGTACTAAACAAGAACTGACTATAAAGCAAGTTTCGACAACTGAATCTAAACTAAACCAGAACTAATTCCAGTCTAAACTAGAACTAAATATAAACATATAAAGTCAGTACTAGGTCTAAACTAAGTCTAAGCCAAAATTTTAAACTATACTAAACTTGAACAAAATTGTGTCTAAATCTAACTTGATACCATTTTCCTCAGATACTGAGGAAGAATGATTTTTCTCATCCTTCTAAAAATTGTTGTACAGCTCTAGCTACCCACTGATGCTGTGATGCGCAGTGGAACGGAAATGAACCATTATCTGCTCAAATTATGAAAAAAGAGAAACTTAATAAGAATATTTTGCACTCTGATAGCCACTGATGCTTAGCTGTCGGGGAAGAAAGCAACAAGGCTGGCCCCGGTGAGAAGCAAACACCTTGTGGAGACATATGAGTGGCAGGCAGAACTGGCAAGCTGCCACAGATAATAACATCTGAAATAAATTTGATGTGTGGAATTCAATCTGGTAGCGATGGGGACGGCTGCGGCATTAGAGTGCACTTCTAAATGCTATCTACTCATCCATGGAATGAGGACTGACATGCACTCTCGGAGAATAGATTGTGCAATTAGCAGCCTTTGTGCCGTTTTGACACAAGCAGGGAGAGAAACGAGAATCAACGTTGTCATGGCTGCTTCCCTGGTGCTCCGTGATTCCCAAAAGATATTCTAAATATTCCTGCTGTAGAGATGGGATAAAGAGAGGTGCATTGTTATTTCACACCCGGTTATAACCTAACATGTGTAGCCATTGGAGCGCACACTACACTATCTTCCACAATACTAACTGTAACGTGTAGTACTGCTGTGAAGTGCAAGGGGGCGCTGTTTAAGTAAACATACAAACAGACCATTAGTGAACTGCAGATTCTCTTTAAACCATTTTCTATGGTGACTCTTTTTGTTTTGTTTTCTTACTTTTGTTTAAATGTGTGACACGAATAGACTACTAAAACTGATTATATCTTATCAACTCCATCGCCTCCAGTTATTCCTTGCCTGCTCCCTCACCCCCACATGCAGCAGTCTATAACCGTAAAGGAAAATTGCAATAATGTTCCTATAAAGTGTCTGTGGTTCTCAGTTGTGGTTTTTATGGTTACCTCAATGCACTCTATGGCATTTTTACACTTCTCCCGTTGTCTCCTGCAATATTCCCTTTATGTCTCTTATGGGAGAATGGTTGTCTATACTTTATGGGAGTCGTACACACGTTTGGCATTTTTAAAATACTCCTAAGGTCCATCATAGTAATGTTGCAGTTTAATTTAATAGGCCCGTGTGATGCCATAATGCAGCCCAATATGATAGTAAGCTCAGTGCTTGAGCCCTCCCTCCGCCTCTCTCGTGTCTACATTTTCATCCCATGGCCGTCTCTAGGTGATTTAGCGCCGCCAGTCTCAAGCAGGTGTCCAACATGGCGATCACGGGGAGCGGATCTCTCGCCTTTTCTCTTTCTTTTTTCGTCATTTCAGCTGCGTTTCTTCTGAAAGGTAAGTTTTGTCGTGCTTTGTGTCGTCTACAGTCATGACGATCCCCCGCTATAGCCGGGAGTGTGCAGGGGAAGAAGTTATAGTGCGCACAAGCTTTCCTCTCAAATCTGACCATCACTTTTAGCTCTGCCTTCTCGGAGTCTGTCGGGCCAGTTAGAAGAGCTGCTGTCGTTAGTTTTTCTGACATGGTTTGCACGGGACTGCTGTAAAAGTGTTGCAAGTGCTACAAAGTATTGTTGGTCTCACTCGTGTGAAACAGTCGTTGCATGCAGACCTTGGGCAAGTTGTACGCGTAAATAGAAGCGTTTTCGATTTTAACAAGAAAGAAACGCATGCTAAGCTTTTCTTCTCCGCGATATCTATACACTGCCAACTCATTACATTGCGCATAAAGCAGCGCATGTACTTCAGGTGCGCTTTGGGGGAAAACACGCATTGCAGCTCTCGTCTCACATGGAGTCCTTTGGCCGCACAACTGCAGCTTGTGGTGCCAGAGTCTGCAGTCCCTTCTTCCCTCCTGTCACTCAGCGTGGTGATGGAAATGTGCTATGTCGCCCTCGGCCCCACAATCTGCATCATGTAGGCTGCTGGACATGTGCAGTCCCAGTACGAGCCTCTTCTTCCTATTCCACCGCGGTTGCATCAGCGTTGCATGCGTCAATCTGAAGGAGCGCTTGTGTGCTGAAAAATCGTAGTGGCTGACAATATACAGCGGTTACAACATCAGCTCAAAACCGCATTTATTATCCCCCAGCGACCAAAAGATGTGTTGTGTTGTCAATCCAGGTCCTGTTAAAATGGCAAGCAACAGTTGCGTGTCAGCTTTCCACTTTCTATCCACTTGGAACTGTTTTCATATCCGCTCAATGCTGTGGTACCATCTTAGCCATCAACAGGTTTTTCCCACTCTCCCCACCAGTGCCCCGTTTTATGTGCTTGACGTGTGGAAGAGAGTGACAACCGCTTCCCCACATGAGGCTAGAAAGGCTAAACAAAATATTTAGTATAGGTACAGTTTTTTCTTTCTTTCTTTTTTTTTTTTTTTTTACAGCTGAATGCTTCCAAAGCTTTCATTTGATATTTATTGAATTATAGTGCACGTTGAATAGCTAAATGTCATTTACAGCATTGTTTAGAGACTCCTTGTCACATTAATTTAATTAGACCTCAGTCAAATCAAATAATGCCTTGTGAATGCAGAATACACCCCTCCTCACTATATAGGTAGCCTAGAGATTTCCTGTATTAGAAAGCAATGCAGTCTCCTCCAGGTTGAAGAAAAAATCCTTACTATCTGACCCGATGTTCTGCTCTAGTCTGATTGTCTTTCTGCCAGCAGCCTGGGGCTAAAAACACCCAGGCTTTCACTGTAGTGGAGTGCTGACAATCTTCATCCTGACACCATCCAACATTTTCTTTTGTTAATAATCCAAATGCGTGGATTTAAACTTAGCACGAAGCCAAAGAACAACCCACCTACTGTATCTAGATAACAGTGGACACAATAGGCCTTTAGATACTGTTGCTGACCAAGAAAATAGGGGTAATTTTAAAAGAACATTGTATTATTGAGAGGGTAACTTTTGAGCTTAAGATACCACCAGCAGAGGGAGTGTAGAGGGTATGATGAAAGACACTTCAAAGAAACACAAAACAGTAATATAGAGCTACCTGTGCCATGGACCAAAACTATACTTAACATGGTTATTACCTCCGCCAGGGAGATAATATTTTCAGTATTATTGGCATGTTTGGTTTGTTTGTTATATCTGTTAGCAACTTCTTATCAATTAATTATTCATTATTGATTAATGAATCAATTTGGATGATATTTTTAGTTTAAGTTTTTAGTTGCCTTCCTTAGCAGAGGTTCGCAGAGGTATTTTAGTTAACTAAAATACACTGAACTAATATATTCATTTTTTTTATCTTCTGGTGCTATTCTGCTTTATGTTGTTCTAACTTTCTTAAATATTTAATTTAATTTAAGGTGGTGTGAGAGTTCTAAAGATTGTCTAGTCATTGTCTGTCTCTCTCACAAGTCCGAGTTCAAATATGGCTGAGACTAACTAGAAAGGACCACTAAGAATCGACTGGTAAAGTCAAGTCAGCTTTAATACAGAACGCCCGTCTTCTCCAGGGGTGTGGCTTCAACACCGATAGGTTCACAGGTGGTGGATGTCATCATTAGTAGGACGGCTCATGATAACTAAGATTGTCCCACCTGTTTCTCTGAACACATTGCGGCCTTAATGGAGCAACAAGTTATGCTTATGCTTAAAAACAGGGAGCTGACCTGACCCTTTACCCAGACATCAGAAGTGAAATGTCTAAATTTGTCTAACAACACTTCCTTTTCTGAGCCTTCAGCTACAAACAGTTAGAAAACAGGAAGCACTTTAAACATGTACACATTTAAATAGAATTTAACATAAGACATTATATGATAAACTTTAAATCCTATCAGTGTGAAACTGTAAATTAAATCTAAGTTACAACCATGACCAAATGGCTAAACTTCTTGTTTACTTGCTTTTGGAGTTAGATAATAGTTCTAAAACTTGTCCATTTATAACTAATGTTGTATAGTTTGCAAACTGTGATTTTATTGCCTGATTCTGGTGCATTAAATAATTACATCCTAATGTATAGTGCTTTTATTATGGCATCACAGTACGTGTTGCCACTAATAGAGTGGATTTGCATGCTTCTTCTGCTCTTTGTCTCGTGTTGTACCTCTTGGCACCAGTGTCCATGGCTGTAGTAACCAGGCTGGTGGGAATGAATGGACAATGCCCCCTTTGATTTCGATGATAGAGACATTATTTAGATCAGTTTTAATTCTGGAGCAAAATAAATCGTGACACCTCCAAGGTACCTCTGTTAAATGTATACCAACCTGGGGTGCGTGACCTAGTGTATAATTTCATATGGTTGTATTTCAGCAGGTTGCATAATCCCATAAGACGTATTGCCAGTTTGAAATCATACATCATGGCTGAGTGATGGTGAAGTGGATCAATACGGGCTGTCGTGAAGCCTCAAGTTGCAGCTGAAGGACGTGATCTCCGAGAAACAAAAGGAAACATACAGTTGTTACACCACTCTTGGCTGCCAGTTGGCATGTGACACGCTTGGTGATTGAATGTGTCCATCTTTAGCTGCCATCAAGTGGTTATAGCATTGAAAGAGATGCAAGTGAAGTGTGCTTGTTCCCAGCTGCCATATCCTGAGCTTGTGTTGGTCTGTGCCTTGGATAGTGTTTATAAGACGAAGTATAGGTGGAGGCATAGTAGCAAAGTGGTTAGTGTCCCTGCCACTCAACACTCTGATCTCTGGGTGGAGTCTGCAAATTACTTTTGGTAAAAATTGTGAAATTACATTTTATCCACAATCATGATTTCATCCTAATCTCAGTTTACTTTGTGTTTGTTGTTTTACACTGAATACTGCTGCTATAAGTGTAACATGAATATCACAATACAATTCTTTATCGCCATATGGCACACCCCTAATTCCATGAGAATGTTCCCTACTTAACGCCCGTAGTGGCTGGGATGACCTTCTATACCCCACATAAAAAGTTATATATAAGTTGATGTGCCTTCATGTGGATTCTGGTAGTTTGATGCTCCTCCCTTGTGTTGATGTTTCTGTCATTTTAGTTCTCCCGTATGAGCCACACTGAAAGTACATTATCATTATTAGTTGTGTAGAGGGCTGGAGAAAAGGTCATTATACGAGGCACATGCAGCACATTTCAAATCAGTTTGCGGCCAACTGGAGTGCACCCTTCCTTTTATCTTGTGTGTCGAACGGCGCAGCATTCTTGGATAAATTTAAGACTAGACTTAATGGCCCATTGATATGTTCCCGCTTGTATTTCACCGCCTGTTTGTTAAGATCACCACCGTACACCATTTGTAACAATAATATACTCTTCTATTTAAAGAAATTGAATTTATTGCTCATTAAATTTTATATTATACTGTGCTTAATAAGCCACACTCTAATTGCCAGATAATGCATGGCACTACTTTATGTGGTGGCAGCTAATTTTACTGTTTAAGGGAGAGGCTGGTAGGAAGGAATTGGCAGCTGATGGTTTTTCAGAGAGTGGTAGGAAAAGGCTTTTTGATTTGAACTGATCACATCTAGTGCATGTTAGGACTCGTGGGCAATATAATCAAAAGTTAGTATTTTAAAATTATTATGGTAAGACAGTATGTTGCTACAGTGCTTTATGGTGAATATGCAAAGGTATGTTTTCTTAGCAAACAATCTATATTCAATTATTGAGTGAAAACTAAATATATTACATAGTAAAATAGGTAGGATAGTCTTAACAATTGAACTAGAGCAAAACAAAATCCAAAATTCAGAATTATACATTAAAGTTATACTGTAAAATTGATCAAATTTTCAAATACTGTCTCAGAAAATGGTATATTGCCCACGTCCAGACCTGCAGGGTGTTTTATTTCTGCACTGATTTTTATTTTTGAATTGGTGCTTCTGTGTCAGGGCACCCATTTTTATCTCTAAATCAAATTCATTTAAAGCGTTACTTCCTTGAGCGAGCGTGTCAGCCTGTGAATGTTTTCCACGACCAAACTTCATGCTCATTGAGGTGGCTCACAAAATGGATCAGAGCACCGGAGGTTTTCGTGGCTGAAGCTGAATACAAGTTTTCATTTAGCAGTTCGTCCTTTGAGGTCACGGGTTGCGGGATACCATTGGGCTCACAAGAAAAATAAAGTTTCGATTTTTTTTTCCAGTTTATGAAAGATGTCAAGTGTCACCTTCCCTTAAGAGTGCAGTTTTTTTGTATACATTTTTTATCAGGCTTTCAAATAAGAATAGCTTGTTTGGTGAAGCTCACCAGAGTGCTACTGCACTGAAAAGTAAGCCAGTGTTCTACTTCTAAATTATTCAGTAATTATTCACCAAAAAAAATATTTCATTGTCTTAATTTACTTCAGCCCAACTAGAACAATGTGCATTCAACTTTTTTTCAACTTTTTTTTCCCATTAGCTTATTGGGGGAAAAAAATAGTTCTTCCAGCTTTAATCCCCATATTCTCAATTGTATTTGAGATTCTTAAATTTTCTAAATGTAAAATGGAAGTTGAATGCACATATTTGTTGTTGGGTGAATTTACTTAAGTAAACGGTAACAATGAAAAATTTTTGTGTGTTTCTTTGTGACTTTTTTTCAGTGTATACATATTCTTTCACATCTCAAATAAAGAAAAACTCCCGAGGACATTCTTGCAGTGGATGGGACTGTAGAGCCGTGTCAAAACAAAAAAAAAGACACAATTTAAATCTTCTTGTTCTCACCTGCAGTATACTGAGCTTATTGTCTTTTATGTCTTGGATGGTGCTCCTCTGTGTTATTTAAGGCAAAGGCATGGTGGCAGAGTGGTTAACACTACAGGCTGGATGACAAGGTATCTCCGAGTAGAGTCTGCATGTCCTCCCCCTGTTGCTACAGGTTGTCTCTAGTTGATAAATAAAATGGGCTTATTGTGATTTTTTGTCTTTGTATGTTTCTATACCTGTGAATTACTGTCCATTAACCAGGGCATGCTCTGCCTAAAGACCATAGTTGCTTGTTGTATGAGTTGTCATGTACTCCACATATTATTGTGGGTAGCGGCATTTTCTGGAAAATATGTGTCCCTAAATTACCCTTCTTATCTGAGTGAGAGTGAATGGTTATCCATCATTATACTGTATCTAAGCTCTGCCACAAACTAACCATTGTCAGTGGTTTACACTGTCTACGGCCCATAGTTGCTTATATTGTCAACGTAACTGGACTGCTACTGTATACAAGACTCTTTTACTTCGCAAATATGGAAAACATCCCTCCAGGACATTCATGAAGCAAGTAGCAGTGGTGTCAAAACTGAGTGACAAACTAAGGCTGATCAAAAATGTGTCTGTCCGTCTGTTGAAATGTAGTAAACAGTCAATTAGCAGCAAAGAGACAGATGACAGGGGCCGTCATGATTACCGGGGACAGAAGCTCCCATTCATAACATGCACTCTGAGGGGGAGCTGATGTCCCTGCTTATGAATATGACATTGTTCTCCTCTGTTCTCCGCATTTGAGAGATCTCACTCCATTGGCTGTGTTGCTTTTTAGACGCTGACAATCAAGTTCACAATGACGGTAAAAAAAGAAAAAAAAAGAAAGACAGAAAATGCAATGTTTTTGTTTTGAAAGGGCCATAGAGTGCACATTAGTATGGGTGATGGAGCAATTACAAGCTGCCATTAAGGCTCGGTAGCAGTCATTTCACAGCAATTCCTAAATGAACAAGTCCATAGGGCAGATTTCCTGAAAACTCAAAATTGCGCCTAGTTCTTTTCTTTTTTTCTTTTCGACCAATGTTTTTTGACGAATGCCAGTGAAGTCTATTTATTCAAAGACAGTAAAAGAATACCGCTTTTTACTGCGCTGGGCCCCCCGCTGTGATTATGCTTTCAGTGGCCATCCCACATAATGTTACAAATATTCTGCCTTTACACAAGCCATCTTCATATCTGCGGATGTCATTTTTGGTTCAGTGGGGGCTTGCTGCTTTTGTTTGGTGTGTCGTTATGATTTCACACAGCATTGTCATTAATATTAATCATATATTACACTGCACAAAAGTTATACGACATACAACTAATTATTTAGATATGCCTCATATGGCATACACTATGTAGGCTACTGTGGCCGTAGTGGGCAATATGGTAATAAATGATCGAATTGTGATATGAAGTTATAAAGATCCGCTAATGAGAAAATTGTTAAAGGGTGATAGTACATTCATTTAGGCTCTGCTATTTGTCATCATCTTTACTATAAGAATGCTAGTGTTCATCAAAAAGGTAAAATTATAGTATAGCACTATTATATTATGGGTCATGATGTAAAATGGATTGGAGGTATGAAGACAAAGACAGCAGTGGTTAACTAAAACTGTAATTTTGTCATCTTCACTTAATAAAATCTTTATTATATTTGACCATATTTCCTATCGATAATTGTGCCCATGTATTGTACCTGCTGCTGTTTCTATTCTATTCACTTCGGCATTCTGTGTAAATCCTAGAGAGGTTTGCATGCAAAAATCCAAGTAAATAAAAGTAGTTTAAAATATTGTTTAAAATAAGCAGACCAGTCAATGCCAAATTAATGCATAACCATTTGAGTAACTATTAAAGTGGCCTATTGGTATGAAATCCTTTCAATAGAATTTTAGTATTTAGGACTTATTGTTGACTTGTCATATTTAAAAATGGTCAGCATGAAAAAGTCAGAAAGTTAAGTGGCTGCTGTACTCAAGCATAAAGAAATGTTCCTGAGGCTGGAGTCCATCTGTTGACATATAATTAAGACTTTTGGTTTCTTCCTTTGTTGGCCACTAGTTGGCAGGTGTCACTGGGTGTTTCCATGGAAACAGTAGTAAATTACTCTGCACTTAGGGTTTAGTCTGTAAATATGTCTGAATATTCTGTAACCATGTGTTTTACCAGCCCATAATACTATCTCTGTATGTGTGCTTGTGCTGTGTTTAGGAGACAGTGAAAGCTTTCTCCCTGTCAGCTCTTTGACTTAGCTCAGCTGCAGTGTGCATGCTGATACCTGCAGGGGGCAACACCTTAGTGACTGCTCCTGGGACCCTTTTGCACCAACCAAACTTGATAAAATAACAGCATTGTGTGTGTTGCAGGCTCCTTTTGTGAGCAGACATGCACAGTTTGGCTTTCTGTATGAATCACATAGTCAGAGACAGCAGAATGCAAACACTGCAGTAATCAGGGTTCGTGCAGCGTGAGGATAAAAACATGACAGATGTAGACCTATACCCTCCAATACAGTATATCTGCATTTTCCTTCTGTGTGTGTTATTAACACAAATGTGATAATCTTGGTAGTCTTTATGTGTGCATGTCTGTGTGCTGTTTGTAAATGTATTTATGCAGACTGAAAGAAATATGATTCCCTTCCACAGCGGGAAATAAGCTATGTTGGGGACAACATTGTAGTGGGTGGTACCTCACACATTCCTGTGTTTCTCATCTGCAGTGCCCCAGTGACACCTTTATGTTTTTCTAATTTAATGTGAGCAGTAATTCTGGGATGCCTGATAAAAAGAACAAACTTACACTCAAGATGAAATATAAAGGCCATTGAATACTTTATGTGCAGCAGATGCTGTAGTGATTAAAACCATACAAATTAACAATATATTCAGCCTCTTGTTTATACTTATGCCCCACAGGGAAAATGTTGCCATTACATTTATATCTATTATTACTTCATTTTTTTACTACTTACTTACATACAAGTTTGCACTGGTATTTCCGATTTTTCTACTTTGTGTAATCAGTCTGCAACCCATTTCCTTTATGCTGTCCTCAATACCTCAGACATACATAACAGTTATATGCATTATCTATATTTTAAAAAGAAACATGCTTTGTATATTTGTACTTATATGTTTGATGTCTTCAATTAGATATATTAGTTAGATATTTCAAATCTTAACAAATTTACTTAATTTTGACATTACTTGTTGAAAGCAGGTATAACAAATATGTAGCACTATAGCTACAGTGTTATTGTGCTACAACCCAGCACATTTAGAAAAATGTTGTTTGGTGCCTCCAACACCTTTCTCCAACTTTTGTAAGTATTTGATTGTTTCCTCTCCTTGTACACTGGAGCAATATTGGATACATCACGCTGTTGAGTTTTCAGTGTAACAATAGACCCATCTTAATTACTCTCCCATACAGCGCCATAATTTGTCATTGTCAGGCTGATCAAGACTGTGCAAACCAAGCACTAAGACTCATTCACCCAAACCAGAAACCTATCGATTACTGCTCATAGTAGAGTCATTGCACGCCGGAGAGACACGGGGAGGCAATGGAGCTAATGGAAGAGGGAAACTCAAAGTCACATTGTTTACATCTAACATGACAAGTAAATGTATTTGAAAGGAAATATGGGCTTGATCCATTGGTTCCTGAGTAACAGTGTGTCTGAACATAACAAGCAGAGAGAGCTGTAAACGACCCACCGCTTTCATGTTGTGCTTTATGCTCCGTGGACCGAGGCTTTTCTGCATCAAGTCCATGTTTATGCTCAGCTGTTACACAATGGAGGCTTTCATTCACTCCTTAAAATATGGACATATTCATAGCAGTACACCTTCAACACTTTCCCTCCTGTCATTACGTTTCATTTGCCTGTGGCTTTTTGCCCTGATTACTCAAATACGCTCCACTTTGGTACTTTTGGAATTTTTATCTTGATTTAGACTGCATTTTCCTTTACTGTTACTACACTATTCTAAGTGCTTACTATTAGAGAAAGTAGACCACTATCATCACGGTTGCCTTGCCAACTGGTGCTGATGGCGAAGCTTTTTAAGTGTGTGCATCAGTGATGTTAGATGACACTGCTGCCCAGTGCTACATAAGAGTGCTGTGACATGCTGAAAGGGCCACCTATCCATGTCAGCACACCTCTGATTTCTACACATCGGAAACATACAGTTGGAGGAACTTTTGTATTGCACAAAGATTATGGGGTTTTTTCATTTCTTCTTTATTGACAAATGGGTCACAAATGCACCAGTTTATCATTTTGTGAAATATATTAATTTCCCTCGGCTTTCTTTTCACTTATCATTGTGTCACTATTGCTCACGGTTGTGTGAGCAATAGGGCCTATCACAGTAACTGTGGTCTTCAGAAAGGACACCCTGGACAATGGCATGTGAGTCACATCTCTGACAGGGAGACATACTCTCATTCATTCACGAGGGGCAATGGCATCACCAGTTCTCCTCACACATTTATGTATTTGGAAAGTGTCCGTGGATAGAACCAACTGTAAGACAAGACTTCATGCAGCATATAGTGAAACTGTGTGATTATTTTATGGGACCATCACTATTACTTTCATCACAGTCTTTTCCTGTTAGCCTTTCTAAAAGAAAACTAGATCAAATTATGAGGCATTTAAAATAATTTGATTGTAAACAGTGAACCTTGTCATAAGGCCACCTTTCTACCCATTACACTAATAGCTTGCATTGAGCTTTTGTTTGGTTTAGACATGTTTTTCTCTTTCTCTTTTCCCCTGTTGATTCTAATTGGAAACTCTGTTTCCCTTTCCTTAATGAGATAAGGACTATAGCAGAGTGCAAGGTTCCCCTTTATTATTTTGTGCTGATCATTTGTTTTGTTTTGATATGTTTTAGAGAAAAGTATAACTTTTGTAAGATAAAACTTTGTTCAACTTCTTATGCCTTCTCACCAACTTGAGCCTAAGTGGTAAAACCTTCATCAATGCTTTTCATTTGTCAAGATAAGCCGATTTCACTTGTCATCTTTGCCTACACTCTTCCAGTTGTCATTGCTTCTTTGTTCCACCAGTGTGCCCATTTGTAAGAAAAGATATTGTTGCATATTTAAACACAGAAGAAGAACTGCTCTAATTTCATTAAAGCCTAGTATAAAGCTGCTCTTTTCAGCGACTCACTAGACTATAATACAGTAGATGTGTGTGAACAAGAGGACGCCTCAATGACACCAGCACACAGGAGGATACACTTTAACAAGTGACAGCTCTTGAGCCGAGGCAGCCTCTCCCGACACTGGTCAGCTTTGTTAAATGTTGAAATTTCCAACTTCCCACAAAATAACCACACTCACATTCAGCTACCATGGTTTAGTTCCCACTGCACCTTTTTGTCATGCAGCCTAATTTAGCTCTCTTCACAGTCCGCTCCATTGTCTTAACAACTTTAATTGGTCATTGTAAAGTCCGTGCCTGTCCGCTGCTTCTGGTGTCCTCTGAGGCAGAAAGCACACTATTAGCAAAAATCTAGAAAACACACCTTTCTGTATGCATTGTAAGTAATAATGCACTTTTACAATGTAGAGGTTTAATGCAAGGAAATATAGCAGTGTTTTAGTGCTAAAGCCTTGTGTTCCTAAGTGAACTTTGTATTGGATTTTAAGTGTTGCTCCCCCTCAGTCTAGTGGGACTGGACAGACCTTTCAGTTTTAAAGAACACTGGCTGAATCTATACCACTGTTTTTTCCTCGACTAAACCTTGGACTGTATACTGTTTGCGGAAAGCCACAAGGCACACAGTTGTTCAGAATGTGCAGTCATATCAATTATTTTAATCTTTTTTGACTGTCGTTCAGGTATGATTTAATAGTCAGAATTTCCAAATGAATAAAATGATGTCAACCTTGAACATAACTTTTGTGAGATACAGTCAGAGATACCAACTATTATTTTGGTGGAGCCTTTACCATAGGATTACCGGTAATCTCTATTTTTGACTATTGTGAAATTGTGCCATATTCTTCCTGTGCTCTACAGTTGCTTCTAGTTTGATCATGAGCCTAATTTAGTAGTACTATTTTTCTCACCTCATATGCTAGCCAGAGGTGAGCAATGATGCCAAGATCCCACAAGGATAGGTAAAAGAAAATATGTCAAATTAACTTGATTTAACTTGATGTAAGTGATAGAACTGCAGCGCTGAGCTTTTTAATCGTATAGTTACAGCATGACAAGTGGCAAGCCATGGCCTGATCTGACTGGACCAGGCTGTTATAGCACTCTGCCCAGTGATCTGTCAGTAGTCTCACTAAGTCCAATGCAAGTTTGTACCACCCAAAAATACCAATCCCTATAAAAACATGTGTATGTGAAATATTTTAAGGGCCTGGCTCCAAGGTCTAAACTTACCAAATGAAATTTTAAGTAAAAGATACTATGTGTAGTAGTACCTGCCACTAAGGAGGCGCTCCGACCTAAAAACAGACATCAATAAATGTAAACAGTGCTGGCCTAGGGATGTCATTAAAAAGAATAGCATGTCTAGACCTCATAAAAAAGCAAACACATTGTTATTTCCAAGCAGCAGGAGTCATTGCCCGTGAGCACTAAGATGACATCCATCAATTTAAGGTTTTATTGGAAAATGCAGATAGGCTGCTGGGGGGATGTAAATGATTTACTTAGCATAAAGTTTTGCTTGAACAGGCAGCCAGATAGTGTAGTTAGTAAAGACAGGGAAGTGTGCATGTGGCAAAGGCAAAGTGAGAGCATCAGGGAGTGTGCCTGAATAAACAGACCGGACATGAACAACATGGATTATTCTGCTCCAAATATTAGTCGACTTAAGGCTTGTCAAATGAAATACATGTGTAATAGGGCTGTGTTACATTACTGCATTTTGTCATTGTGCCCAAATGTCATATCTTCTGAGGTTTCTGATTGTTTCTCACTGTGTGCACAAATTGCTATTTTATTTTCTCTGCCTTTTTATTTTGTACGTTCAAGCCAATTTACCAAACCTCTTTCCATTTAAAATTCTTTTCATAGAAATTTGGTTGATATGATGGCAATTGAAAACTTTTTTGCAATGACATCGGTTCATACAATCGATTTCAAGAGCAGAGGCAGATGACTATTAACTTTATTACTGGCTGTCACTGCGTGTTCACTTTACGTCGAGTAATGAAAAGTGACAGCAAAAATAAAATAATAATAACACATTGGGTTTATTTATACACATTTACTTTACAAATATGTCTTTGCACAGCTGCATACAATTGTGTATCATTTTGACATGTTGGCCTCATCTTTCAGTAAATCCACAATCTACATTTATTTAAATCGGTTCTGTTCAGTGAAGGTTGACACTGTATAATCCATCAAAATGTTTCATTTGAAGAGAGCTCCAAATGATTCAAATCATCAGAAACAGCCTTGCTCAGGCTGCAGCGCTGACTCCGATGTGATGGGGTTAAAGCTTCAAACAACAAAAGTCGGAGAGTGACTTTTTAGAGTGACCTTTTACTGTTTTCTACCTATAAATCTCACAAAATAAATAATAATAAAGATTGGTCAGTAAATGTCCATTTTAATACCTAATAAAGAATTACCTAGCATTTTTATTCCATAGTTTATTTTCCATCTGTGCTTGTCTATTGGCGGCTTCTACACTATATGAAGGTACAATAATGTGAATTATTATGAATTATCCTACTAAAAATAGGTTTCACTTTAACACATTGATTAAAGACACAAGATACACAAATGCTTTAAGTGATCTCAGTTGTCTTACATAAACCCATGTAAATAATTGACCCTGTATTGCGCTAGTCCCTAGTGTTTGTTTAGATTTACATACCCTGTGCCTACAGTTGTGTTCTGAATGTGTTAAAATTCTTGTGTCTTCGTACAATCTTCGTTTACTGCTGTGAAAAACGATTAGGCTGAATAGAGAAATAGCTAGATGTGTTTCAATAGGCATGTTTGAATGGCTAAAGTCAAGGTTGTGGTTGAGTCCAATCTATTATGTGGAGCATTCATTTGTACAGATCACAGAGCGCTTCTTCAGTATACAGTATGCGGGAATGGTGTGTGTGTGAGTGTGTGTTGCTTCAATCTCAAGGTTGTAACATGAGTTTGAGGCCCATGTGTAAAAAATGAATTAAACAGCATTTTACAGAATTTCGGTTAAGGTCAAAAACATATCCTTAATCTCGGTCACACAGTTGCATTGAATTTCACAGATTAAAATATTTTGTGATTGAATACAACTTTAGTGGCTTTGACACCCAAGCAATTACCAGTTGTAGCCCATATGCCGCTCCTGTTGCAACCTTGCATATTTGTTATCAGCTAACACAAGCATTCAAATAGCACTGTCAGACTAAATCATACAGACTTAATCATCCATACAATGTGTTTTGCTTGAGTCCATACCTGCTCCACCAGTATTTGCACAGTGACAGATTTGTTTTTATGATAGTGTTTACACTTGGCAAATTACCTTCAGATTCTTTTGGGTTTTGCAGTCTCCTGAATTGACAAATATTTTATTGTATAGCAGTATACTGAATGAATGTCTTAACTTGTTTTACGTGTTTAAACTTCAAATTACTCACTTTATGTCAACTTGATAGCTAGTTTTGCATATTGCGGATTTAGTAATAAAAAAGAAAACAATAGGTTTTTCAAGATTATCTTACTTGTTTCTGTAAATTACAATATACGTATAACCTATAGTATATCCTCTTTTGTTAAATGTAAATATGGGTGTTATATAGTTATGAGTCACTGTACCAATAAACCAGTGCCATTTGTGCCAGCCTGCATAAAAGGAGTGAGTTAAGTAAAACCTACAGAAAATCAAAATGCTGATGAAGGAACGACAATTCCACACTCTGTGAACAAAACAAAATATTTAAATTGTAATACTTAAATTATTACTATTGGTAACTTTTATAAGAGAAATTATTACTCATATAGAATCTAGATCTTGCAACTAATGTACACACTAAAAGGTTTGCTGTCAAATGATCAAAGTGTTTTTGTAAGTGTAGCAAAACTAGATGTGTGTGAGGATTTTGCTATCAAACAAGAGTTCTTGGACCATATCAGTGACTAATTTTGAACATGCATGAAATCACTGTGTGAGAA
>JAVQKG010152359.1:0-17245 GCA_036025885.1 Hypseleotris bucephala | reverse complement strand
TGTTACAAATGTGTGGTGGGCTTATTAACTTATACAGATTATTTGAAGGAAATATGAAAAATCGGTCAAATATATACAGTATATATATATAGAAAAACAATGTATTCAAAACATTATTTCAGTAAATTCAGAGGCACTTTTTACACCCACTTTGACTGCTGTGGGTAAATTGTTATCTCCCGCTAAATCTTGCTTCAATTCCACATGACGTATAAAGCTGTAGCCTACTTTTTTTTTATTTTGCTCCACTGCCAACCAACCTGAAGTCACATGATGCCAGCTCTCTAAAGAACAAAATCCTCTTGAAACCGAACACACTACTAAAAATGTAAATGTATATCAAAGTTCCAAAATAGTAGTAAACAATTGTTGCATTATTGTTTTACCCAAATATTGCTTTAAGTACAGGAAGCAGCAAATGTTACTTACCAACAGCTTGTATTTGATGATGCATATCAAGAGTGATTACTCATTTTCAGAGGTGTGGGTGAGACCGCAGCTTTTGTCAGGAAAATATTTAATTTGGTGTTTGAATGTAACCACGAGGGGTAAGAAGTTAGCCACAAATAGGACGTTTTGGCATTTCCCTCCTAGGTGCTAAGGGCTTGGTAACACATCTATAAAAAGTAGTTTGAGTAAGAGAGGTACAAGAGGTACATGGCCACAAAATACACAGAGTAGCCATAGAGACACTGCCAATGAAAATATTTATAAGTTTAATGGTTAGCATGCCAAAAATGTACTATGATGCCAGAGCAGCTTCGAACCCACAACTGAGTCATTTAAAACAGAGTTGCCTGCTTTGAACTGCATGGGGCTTAGCAATGTGACTCACATGCAGCACTCAAAGACAGGAAACAGCCCTGTCAGCAAATCTTAAGGAGTATCTTTAGTAAGAATTGAACATTTACAGGAAGTGTGGACAAATATAAACAACAGGGAAGTTTTTTTTTTGGTAATAGTAGCTAAAAATGACACGCAGTTTCAGATGACAAACAGTGGTATAAGAGGTACTTGAAGGGAGCATGCTTTTTCACATATGTGTTAACTGTGTGGGTGAATGGAGCATCAACCTTTTTCTGCTCTTTGCAACACCTCCAAATTGCAGCTGTGGTTATGTCACAGTTGTGTAAAAAGAAGTTGAAGTTGGTAAATATGTATTAAAGAATGCTTCTCATAAGTATTTGTATATACCTTTATGTTCGCTGTGTGGCAAAAGGTAATGATTTGTGATTGGTATTCAAGACCTTAGATGACTGATTTGCACTGTTTTTATGCCAAAGACCTTTTCTACTGTAATGTCATAGAGTACTGGTTCCTAAATAGCGGGCGACTCAAATTGAATCAAGATAGAGACTACAATTTTTAAGTTAATCTCATGTATTCTTTTAATGACATGAACCATGAAACAGATTTTAAAATGCATATGCGTATGCTGTGGGAAAATGAAAAAAGAAATCTGACAAAGGTTTTTCATCCTAAATGTAAAATGTATAGATTTTTGTACAGATTTCGCTTAATTAGCCTACTGCTTCATTTGGGTTGTGAAATGTTTTCTCAGCAACTAAATTGGGTGACATTTATTTGAATAATTTATACTAAGATGTATACTAGATGAAAAGGGACAAAGTTGACCAAATTTTGAACTCTGTTTATTTTGTGGCCATAAGACAATATTAGTGATTAGTGTTGGTATAGTGATCTTGTATTGTGACATGCAATTTCTTTTTCAGTGTAGTAACTGTTTCAAGCCTAGCCAATAAACATATGAGTATCTCTCAAACACTGCCTTAGTAACTCCACAAAACCCATCTCTGTTAGTGCTCTGTCTCCGCTGTCTGCCCAGTGTAAACTCCACACAGTCACAGCTGGCAGTCTGTTTGTATTGCCCCAACAACAGCCACAGCCTCCCTGAATAAAACTGCACTGACACACAGGCTACAGCAGATACCCACCATGCATTTGCACACCCTACTGCTTCACTTGTTTGCATTCCCTACTGCATGACATCACCGGCCTGGGTCACAACGCTGCAAGCCCATTGGTCAGTCAGCCTAAAACTGCTGATCAGGTTCAAAGATCACAAAGTCGTGCCAAGAGGTGACATCAGTGTGTGGAGCTTAGCCAATGACCGGGACATGCCAGGATGACTCTAAACCAACATCCTAGTCCTTTCCATATAGCTTCCAGTAAACTAGGCATGCGTGGCCTTGTCCCGCTGATATGGAGAGGAGGATGCGAGGCAGATGAGAATGATTTATAACTAAAAAATTTGCTGCGGTTGAACTTTGAATGTCTGTTTGTTATTGTCTTGCACTTCCTTTATTCACGACAATGTGGCATGTTTTAACCAATCTCTAAAATGTACTTACCCATATGTACTTAGGCATCTGAGAGCATTTATACTGTCAACACATAAAACAAATTCTTAGTTGAACCGAAATGGCATCACTCAAAAACTATAGTGAGCTGAAGACAGTTTTGGATGTAGTCCTGTTTTGTTTGGTGACAACGTTAATGTCATCTGCACACATGGGACACATACTGTATTGTAACACACATGTCTGGCATTGTTTGAAAGTCATCAGCAAATATTCTCTTGGAATTAATGAAGACAGTCTTTATATTGCTTCCTTCAAATACAGTTTCTTCACAACAACAGGAAACTGCTCCTTTTAGATTTCTATTACTTGTAAGCCTTAACCAATTATAGACTTAATTTCAGTGTCTATATATTGCACCTCAACCTATAATTGACCACCACATGCATTCATACACGGATCTGTGTGTTCCCTTTTGCTGCTATGTTATCTTAAGGGGTTGCCACAGTATGTAAGCAGTGCTGATTATATTTATATTTATAAAGCCAGATGCCCTCCCACACACAACCCTCCACATTTATCGAGACTTGGAATAGGTGCAAAGTGTACCCCGGCTTGTACCCCCTAGTGGACGTAGTTGGTATTCTTTATTAATTTTTGGCGTTGCTGGCAGGATACATTCTTTAGAGAATTGTAATTTATGTCTCATGGTTGTCAAGATCACTAACACACCGAAACTCAGAAATAACTTACAATGCTCCTATAAAAGTACTCACAGAACATCGCAAATATTATTGATGTGGTAAATCAAGAAAGAGTGCCTTAAACTACACTTAGATGTACCCAGTCTACACCACACTATTTCTAACTTAATCCAAAAATGTGCCAGGGTCAGTGTACTTTACTGTAGTTGCTTAACAATAGAAACCACAAACAGAAGCATTTAGCATTACTCACATCTGAATCAGTCCTTCATACATTCACCCCATATGAGACAATTCCTGGAACAAGCATTTAATAACTCAATGAGGGACTTTTCACCATTCCCGGCTGTTTGATTTTTCATTAGCTAAGGGGGAAAAAAACTCCTTCGCCCCCTCTTCTGTATGACATTGATGAATCATTTGTCTTTGAAACGCTGGTTAACAAACGTTGACTAACCAGTCTGTAACTAACCACCTGTAGAGCTTCCCACAAAAAACTCCCAGGGATCTCAGCGGGGTAAAAAGTAGGATGAAAGCGTTCCCAGTCCTGGACTCAAAGACACTTGGGGTTAAGCCTACTTTAAACTTGACCGTGTTGAGAACAAAAGACAAGCCATACTGTTTTACTAACTGTTTACAATGGTCTTTAAAGTCAATAATCCACTGCGGTCTATAGGAAGCACAAAGACGGGATAATCATTTCTTCATGCATTTCAATCATGCCTGCATCAAGTGATGTAATTCTAGTATGTAAGAGGCTATTCATTCTGCTTTTAAAATATTCCTGTAAAGTGACATTCAGGATTGTGGGGGATTTCAGTAAGTCCTCTGTCTGACAAGATTAATTTTTTGTAAAACTCTTATGTTAGGTACTTTTTTTTACCCCTATATGTTGTGTATAATATAAAAAGCACAGTGTAGGCTGGAAAAGTCAGGGGTTTTCTGTGATGAAATGCCACAGCAAAGATGGGTGCTTCCTCTTTTTGATTTGGTTTCTACATTGCCAAATCAAGCGTGGTGACTAATAAAGAATCCGAGTCAGAAAAATAGCAAGACATTTGTGGATACATACACTCACTGGCTGGGTATGTAATTATCAAAATATATAACAGTAATGCAGGCAAAGGTACTGAGGTCCAATTCAAGCATTAGAATAATTTGAATGACTTTGACAAGACAAGACAAGACTAGACTACTTCAACAACTGTTATTCACACACAATCTTAACAACAAACAATTGAGTACAAAGATGGTAAAAAAAAAGTTTTGTTATGGAATTATGGGGATCAAAAGAAGCAAAAGACCACACCAGGTCCAATTTATTAGGTACAAGATGTTTTTATAAAGTGGCCAGTTTGTATGTAGACCTATTTCACAACAGTGGCTTTGTCGTGGGAAGCACAATGTATAGTAATGGCTGCATTTGTTTCTTGTTAGTCACCACATTTTAACACATGTGACTTTGCAGAACGTGAAGCGGCGCAGACACTACAATAGTTTCTCACATCTGAACATTACTTTGACACTGACTCAATGCTATGCCCCTCCTCCCATAGAGCAGGCTGGTGCATGGTGAGAGATGGGTTAGCTGGCAGCCGCTGTGGGAGGAGTGTGTGTGTTTGTGTGTGTGTGTGACCTACTGTCTACTGGGAGCGGAGGGTAGACTCAGTTTATTCTCACATCCAACCTGGTGCTGCTCCTATAGGGGCTTAAAAGCGGCACACATCTGTTCAAATATGTGGTGGGAGATATAGGCCAGGCTGTGTCTCTTTTTAACTGATATCTTGTCTGTTTGTACAAGCCTTTATGCTGCAAGTATTTGTTTTTTATAAATGATGCCTAGTCCTACTGTGAACTACTATAATAGGAACTACAGCAACAATGTATAAGTTTGAGTCTACACAAATGTGGTATCTGGTATTAATACAATGGCTAAAATAAGATGAACGTCCACTTTATGAAATAATTTCCACCTCAAGCCCAAAGTGTCAAGGGTAAGCTCCTAATAGGGTGTGGATGCCAATAGTGCTAATCAATGTAATGAACTGTATGAATCAAAAACACATTTTGTTTCAGGATATTATGCAGTAAGCAGGAAAATGGGCATTTAGTATGCTAGAATCACGAGAGAAAGTGGGATTTAACTGTTAACATACTGAAATGTGGATGTAACTGAACTAATACCATGCAGGTAAAGTCAGACAGGCCTATTTCCTTCTCCTTTTTGTGTTTTGTGTTGCTGTAATTTTGGACTCCTTTTTGCACTCAATATACTGCATAAACCAGGTTAAACAAATCTATTTTGAAGTACAGCCCATCTCCTGAGATCAAAACCTGCCATTTCATTTTACCAATCAATGAAACTCACTTTGAGAGACACAGCGCTGCTATCATGGACATTATCCATCACTGAAAATGAGACAACTTAATTTTGCTTCTCAGCATTTTGTCCCGACACAACTTTTATACATTGATTGCAGTCATAATCATGTCAAGTACACTTCCAATCTTTCAAGTCCCTCAAAAATAAGTGTATATTCTGATGCATCTGTCTCGTCATGGTGCCTCTTCACTGCCACTAAAAGGAAATGTCATGCAGTCCTGAATGAGGGAAGAAAAAATACTTCTTTTAAGTGTGCTAATGAGCAGCTTGCAGAAAGCTTGTTAGGAGAAATTACTACTTGTCGCGTATAGCATGATAGATGACTTGCATAAGCACAGCACTATGTCTCTGTCATCGGCTAAGATACATTGTATGCAGCATTTCCAGTGACAAATAAACCTCTAAAACCGAGTGCTGTGTATGGCTAATACATCTAATACATTTTTATTAGATTTTTTCTTGTTGAGATAAGTGACCATTGCCAGTATGTCTATATTGTTTGGTCCACATAATATTTTTGGCCGAGTATACAACAAACTTTTTTTATCTGTTTTATAATATCTGATCTGCATATTTGTGGTATTTCCTTCGCTGACTAACTGAAGGCCCTAGAGACTGTGGTATTAATTTATGAACACCAGCCTAGGTTTTCCTTAAATCTTGCAAAATCTGTGAAAACACAACAGTAAAAGTTGGTACAATAAATAGGACAAATTCAACTAAGCATCATGTGTCAATACAGTATAGTCAACCCTCTAAAGAAGGTCTGTGCCCAGTAAATCTTCTTGTTCACTGGGCACAGAACTTCCCATTGTTGAACTACCTAAACATTTAATCAAAATCTTGTGAACAAACCAGTGACCGCAAAAAATAACCTCTTTGGTACAGGTAAGAAACCAACCACAAATATCAACATATTTTTAAATAAAAATATCACAGAATCTGTAAAACCCTCTTAAACACCAGTACTGCAAATGCTTTCTAAATATTTATACCCAATATAGGCTACAGTTTGAATGGCTTGCTGACATGTACTGAACATTCTGACAATATCATTCTTTGACCACCCTGAAACTAAACATGTTAAACCTCAGAGGAGTAACAACACTTTTACATCCAACCATATTGAGCATGTGTGTTTTTTCAAAATGCATAACATAACTGACCACTTCCTCAAAACTTCTGCTTTTTTACCTCATGGTCTGGGCTGTAGTCAAGGCAGAGTTCATTCTGGGGTGTACTGCGGATGTCAAAGAATATGTTTGAGGACTTTATCAGTTTCTTGATCTTGTGGAATACTTTTTTTATGTTGGTACTATGAACAGCCAAACCGCATAGACCCACAGCAAATTCAGGCCACCCATACTTGCCATCCTCATCACATTTAAATCTCAGCATGCTGACAATTTTAGACTAGCGTATTTACCAATAAATTGTAACCGTTATTCAAAAATTTCAATGAAATTCTTTGTTTTTACTATGTTTCTAATGGATTATACCAAAACTAGCTGATTATGCATTGTTTCAGTCTTCTTTATTTAGACTGGTGATTTTTTTAATTTTTTTTGTACATAACCTGCAATTTTTTCATGTAGAAATAAAATTCATATTGACAGAATGGGGAAAAGAATGGCTGACCAAGCTAAAAATCTATCAACACAGCAAACCCTCACCCGCTTGGGACAATTTAACATAAAAAGAACCAAGAAAAAAGACAAAGTGCTAGTGAGTGGTGATGCTAATTGTCGATTAAAAACACCAGATAAATAACAGTACATTTTAGGAGAGCTGAATTGGGCGTGGTCTTCAGCTGATGCAGTTTTCTCTCAATAATATATCCCTATACCTTTTAAAATCATATCAAGCTTCATTCATACCCAGAACCTCACAAGGCCCTGCAGTTTTCCAGCAGTGGCACTCCTGTCATGAATGTGATAAATAACATCTATATGTATCCTGACATATGTGACAGTGACAGCTCTTACTACCTTATGCTTATGCTTAGTGAATCTTTTATTTTAACACAGAAGGGGAGTCACAACACAGCTGCACATTTCTACACTGAGCTGGAATTTAATCGTAGCTACGTTACAAGTGCTTTTTTTTAGGAGGGTCTTTGAAACTGAGAAGATGGTGGTGTGTTTTGACAGCTTTTCGGCGGGTGATGGAGAGGCAAGAAAAGGCTAGCGCAGGGGTAAAGGGAGTGGGGGGAGGTGGGTGTGGTCCGGAGGAATCCTGAGCTGCTCAATGTCACACAGGGGAGACGTGAGGGGGAGGAGTGAAGACAGGGTTATCTGTGTTTTGGAAGATAGGGAGGAACATACAGCCTGTTTACATGTAGATAAAGAAATTCAAATTATTGCCTTAGTTCAACTATTGGACACATTTCAATGAATAATGAGGTCTATAGCTGCGTACACATTGTCTTCTGCCTTCTTGTTCGTTTTTGTATTCACACCATCCAAATGTACTGTATGTAGGTCTATGTGTAAAATGGCCAACTCAGATCACCTCTGGTTAATACATATGAGTAAATGAGAGTAAATGCAGTTGTATGTTAGTGTGTGTGCCACAGTGTCAACCCTGTGACTAACTGGCTAGTGTCCATGGCATACCCTCCTAAGGCTCACGTTTGCTGGGAATAAGCAAGATGAACACATAAGCTTGACTGTTAAAGCGTATGTTGATATACTTTCAGGAGGCATGGCTACTGTAATAAATGCATTTTTCCAACTGTTATTTAGCTTAAGCTAATGTCATTCTTGAATGATTGATTACGCTAGTCCTATTTTTAGTAGTATTAGCTGAGATCGCATCAAATATTTAGTACTTGATATACCAGACCGCCTGAATGCCTCTTTAGTTTGTTGGGTTTGCTTTTGTGCTTGTAAATTCAAAATAAAAAATAAATAAATTGCAAATTGCAAATCTTGCTACAGAGGTTTATTCTAACAATATGCATGGTCTTAGAATGCGTGTAATTAACTCACTGGTGCTGCCATGCCCTAAAATAAGTTAAAAAAAATGTTTTAAAAGCCAGTATAATAAAGTATAAAAATATCATTTCAAATCTAGCTCCAACATGGCTTCTTTACACACATACCCACATTATGTTGAATAACGGGGTTGGGCGTGTATACTGTAGATATTTAATGAAACACCCCCCACTCTATCCTCCATCGCTCCTCCAACCAAATCTGCTCATTGAACTCTATTGGAGGAGGAAGAGCGGTAAAGTAGGGCACGTCTGCACATTTAATGAGGCAAAAAGGCAGTGGATGACAAGCTTATGTTTTCTCCTCCAGCACCGCTCCACTCTTCAAAAGACAAGTCTCCTTTCCCAGCTGCATATTTTTATTGAGGCCATTGCTTTCTTTTCAGTCTTAGTTTTCTGTGTCTATGTGGATGCGGGCCAAAGAAATAAGTTGCATGTCGCAGCAATCACATCTCATCGTTTTTAGAGTAATCTCATTGAAAAGGCTTACAGTGCATTCAATCTCAAACCATGCTATTCATTTGTATTAGGTCGGTCACAATGGTTGGAGACAGTTATGCAAACATCATTAACTCTATAGCTCAAATTTGGGATAGACTAGAAAGGAAATGACTCCAATTGACACCATTAGATTAGCATTTCACATTTGAACAAAATAATTATTTAAATGTTTTATCCTTGTTGATGTCTTCTAGGTCTGGCTTAATTGCTCGAATGTTACTAAGAAGAAAAATCAGTTCAGTGTCTAAGCATATGATTACTCCAAAAACAATTACATGTTTTCAACAAATATAGATGGTAGGAAGCTAGTTGCTAATGTGTTCCCTTTAAAGACTCAACAATAAAATTACATCCATATAAGGTCTCCCAGCTATTTCAGTAAAGATGATCTCGCTTTATTTGTCCTTAAGGTATTGTAGTTGCTAAAACAGGCACAAACATATGAGATCCTTTGGGATGCCTGAATACTTTATATGCGCCCCAACAATGCCAAACTACCAGGCAACTTACTAACACCAGGCTAACACCAAGTTGTATGTCCTTGGATCACAATGTACCCAGAAACTGCTGAATATGTAGCTAATTACATCTTGAGGTAGGTAATATTTTTGCTCACTTGTTTGTGACACAGCTGGCTCACTCTTTTTAGCCGTTTTACACCAAGTCATTGTATGTATAATTGAGAACCTGGGTTGTTTTTGCGTCCGGGGCATGACTCAGATGTTTCTTCTATAGGTGTCACAGAAATGGCAGGATTTTTGTAACGTGACTCTCAATTTGTCTACATTCTTAGTGTGGGGAATAACATAGTGACAGTGTGGTTTGTGGTCATGGTGACACTGGTTAAAGAGAGGAAAACATGTTATTTTACTACTATGAGTAAATGGGACTCAGAGGGGAGAAAACAAATTCACATAGCTTTGTTGAGTTGACTTCTATAATAGGGTAAACCTGAAATAACGAAAATGTATGTGTTGAGTATGCTGATAGTAAATTGAATTGAAGTTGAAGAAAATATTACTTCTAGATTCCTTTTCTGTATTTGTAAACATCCCAGAGTGGAATATAGAGTGGAATCTATGAAGAAATTAGCACTAGACATAAAATATTGCAAAGTACAAATAAATAAGGTGGTGTTGATAAATGACAACATATTATTACACACGAAGATATGTCAGAGTCTGGCTGGAAACATCAAATTGGTTTCTTGTTTTTTAGGATTTATTGGATAGGATATTTCAGGGCTAGTCCTAAAGTAAGTAGCAGTTTTCCTTGGGTACATACTTACTCACATACCAAAGCTAAAACCCAAGAGACTGAACTCCCGGCCTTGTCAATATGCATTTACCTTCTTTCGTCTGAAATGAAAAATGCTGCTTATCAAATCAATGCTGTGAAATGTGTTTGGTGTTGTCTCGGGGCAGCTGGGAGGGATGGGGACAGAGGAGATGGTACCTCTCACAGTGCAGCTGATTGCTTCTGATTACAGCCGCTCCTGGTGGGACCCAGTCATGCTTCATGCTTTTTCTCAGAAACATAGACAAACACCACAGCATTCATTATGGGCCCACAGACATCCGACCAGAAGGCAAAAGTCAGAAGTTATACAGCCAAACTTCTAGCGACGAGTTTGTGAATTTAGTTGGGACATAATATATTCAGTAGCTTGCAGGGGTAGACAGGTGGAGACTAGACATTTGACTGCTAGAAATGTACTCGGGACTATTACATGTACCTGCTACATTTTAAAAGTATGCAAAACTTACCGTTGTATCACAGAATGATTAACTCAAACATGTACGCTCATGCTTGTGATTAAACTAGGGATTTAGGGACTGGTTTAGGGGTAAATGCTCTTTCCTAAGACAAAGCTTTTATAGGTTGAGTTAAACATAGCATATGGTCTTCATGTCCAATCCCACAGGAGTACAGAATAGAAAGGTGATCATATTGTATGCAGACTTGCTTGGACACGTGACCACAATCCCTTCACACAGCTGAATTATTTTGACTATATCGCAATTTTCCTATTGTAAATTATTTGGAATATGACTTCTTTTTATACTTTAACAGCAAGCTTGGACAGCATGTTGATACAGTTAGAGTATCTCTCATTGGTGGCAGAGTAAAAAGCAAAGCAAAAGGGGAATTCAGTGAGTGGGCGTCAGGGGCCCCTTGTATGCCATCATATCCCCAGGCTTTCATTACACACACTTGCTGTAACTAGATAGTCTTAACTGGACTTGAGTCGCCATCATAATTTGGCTAGAGCACGGTCAGACAGGCACGTCTGTATGCACACACACTACTGCTCCTATCTGTCTCATCTAGTCTCCTCCAGCCATGTCCTTCCTCGGTTTACTGTCTCCAATACCACCGCCAGTTTATTACAGGTCCGCCACAGTTAATGAGAGTTGTGAGGTGCCAACAAGCTAAATCACTTATCGCTGACCCGGGCTGGCACAGTGACAAAACTGCTAATGTCTTCCTGTTTACTTCAGGACAAGACATTCAGGAGTAGAGAAAGTGAGGTAATATTCATTTGTTAGGGTGTGAGTCATCCTAGAAAGCCATACAGTATGTGCTTTCTGCAGTTCAAACAGACATTTACTAAAAGGGAATGGTCAATAGTCAGTAGTCAATGGAGTGTTCAGTTGTAGGGATGCACATTGGTATCGGCTCAACATATATCAATCAAACTTTAGTTGTACATCAATTTTTGCTGATATTCACAAGGTTGACTGAAATTGTTATAGGCCTATATACTGTAGATGTGTAATATTAACCTGTTGTGCTAAAAGATTAATTTCTAATATTTAGGTTTAGAAGCAGCTCGAGGGCAAATTTTTTCATCCAATTAATGGATTAATACATCCAATACATTAAAGCAGTTGTTTGCATAATGATTTCTTCTTGTTTTCTTTACTTTAAATGGAAACAGAGAAAACATAGCCTACCAAAACATTTACAAATATTCTATATCGAGTCGATATCGAGTAAATTGAAATATGGGTATTGTGTCAGCCTAGAATTTTTATATCAGTGTATCCTTAGTCACTAGTGACTGGTCAATAGTCATTGGTAATATCCTCCTGTGTTATGATACAACATTAGACAGACACTAGTAGAGTAGAGAAGGGAAGGAAGGTAATTTTCATTTGTCTGAGTATGAGTCATCCTAGAAAGCCATATGTGCTTCCTGCAGTCCAAACATAAATTTCCAAAAAAATGTCTGAAATATGTCCCTTTCCGTATGCGTGCCCTTGCCTTTATGCCCGTGATTAAACCAGGCCACACAGCGGGGAAATGAGTACACCGAGTAATGCTGTGGATCTATTGATTTTCTGTCTCTTCTTTTCCTTTTCTGTCTCCTCAAACCGTTCCCCCTGAAAGAAAGCCTCGCCTGAGCCTTTATGAGCCACTCTACTTGAGGCGATACTGGAGGTCAGAGTTGCCGAACTTCACCACACCGCACCAGGGCAAAGGTGGATACTGGTGGAGCCCCCAGAGGTACCAGGACGTGGGGTCAACATGGAGGGACAGGCACAGACGACAGGTGGTTCTTCCTGGTAACACAGGTTTCTCCGATGTCCCTTCAAGCCTGACCGCTGGATACTGCCGCCTCCGCCCCACCTTGGAGTGAGTGCACGAGTGTGTTGACATTGGCTTTTGCTTTTGACAAGCCTCTTCATAAGTGGAGGTGGGTTGTCAGCGCTCTTTGAGAGGCAGATGAGAGATAGGTTAGTAGTCAGTCAGCGTGGGGCAGGCTTATCAGAGGGCAGGCGGACAGCCTCGGTCAGGCCCCCTAACACTGTGTCTGTATGTCACAAAGGCCATATCCTCACATAGGGGCAATTAGGCCTGTCAAAAATTATATACCTCAGACAGGGTCATTTCCTAGTCTGAAAGCATTATGCCCACTTCCTGTTGATGTGCTGGTCATTAATAACTTATATCCACTCAACTGGAAAAAAAAACTTGACTCAAATGATCCTATAAGCCTATTTCATTTTAAACTGGCTGGATTTAACTTATTAAAGAGGCATTTTCGGTCTTTGTTACAGTCATTGATTTTGTTGCCCACCATGCATATGTAGCCAAACAATAAAATATTGTGACTTTTCGAAAAAAAACGCCTTTAGCTTGTTTTGCTGTAATTGCTCCTATAATGAACAACCCCCCATATGGAGCCACTTCATAATATTTTCACCAAGATTAAGATTAAATGCAAAAACAAAACCATCTTGATCATACACAGTTTAGACTGCCGATGGCTATTTCTAATTGTAAAACTAGAAATCCTTTGTGGTGTGTTTACAGCATCCCAGACTATTAATTATGTATGTTCAGAGCTAACATGTTTTGCTTGCTCAATCTATGTTACCTCTATCATAGGTGACATGACTAGAGCATCATCTGTTGAAACATTTAAAAAAAATAATCATGGTTCATAGCTTTGTAAATTTTTGGGAAACCTTTTTTTAACATGGAAGGCAATAGTTGAAAATAGTATGAACTAGTCGTCCATTAAACCCAATGTAAAAAGCCATGTAAAATGCCATACACTGCTTTCCCCATTCTGATTAATGCTCTTGAGCGGTTCATTATATTATCCCTCTTACACGCCCCGCCGTACTTCCCCCATAACCTTGCCCTGGAGTTGCACACCCCCACAGAGGTTACCATCCCTGAGGACACTGACCTAAATACATGAGCACAGTAATGGTACCCACACCCCCAGATCCCTGTTGTCATGGTTTCCCAATGATTCTGGCATTTGGAGTTATCCATAAGAGACAGAAGAGAAAGGATTGTCTTTTTTTGTTGACTGGTCGAGAGGTGAGGTGTGGCTAAGAAAGATGTCTATATACACTCTCCAGTTGGGCTGCACAATATAAAAAAAAAATCAAGTGAGTGGCAGTTTTGTGGGCAAAAATGCTTTGTTCATGTTAGAGATTGGAGATTGAACAACACAGCTAAAATTTAAGCTAATGGGTTATAGCACCAGACTTGACCCTGGACACTTTTGAATCACAGTAATACCAGCCTATCTAATAAAGTGGCTGAAGGGGGAAGGTGATAAAGAAGAATTTAACATTGACATTACCCTTCTATCGGCAACTGTAACTCATTCCCAAAAGGGTGAAAAATGTTGCAACCTTTATGAAGTTAGAACCCGTAGCCAAGGCACACACTGACATAGGGGGCTCTTGAGAGTACAGATAGCACACAGAAACATAGAAAACACATTTAAAATGGAAGGATAGGCTGCTGAGTGAAAATCGGGCAAGTGATTGATGGACAACGCCAAAAGAGAGAGTGAAAAGGCAAAAAAAGTGGTAGAGGAGAAAAAGCTGGGGGGCTAATGGGCTAGTGGCTAATCAATCCTGAGTGATGGCCACTTTAGACTGGGCCTGGCTGACAGATGGAGACTATCCCTTCTGCTTTAACTCTCCCTTGGCTCCATGCTCCTCCTCCAACCCACCATAGTGCAGCCCTGGCCACTTCACCCCAGAGGGCATCCAACATCCATACATATAGCCTGGCCCATTGGACATGCTCGGGGCTGACAGTCCACTTATCAAGTGTGAAACGTCCATATGACGGGGTCTATACCGAGTGCAACTACTGTTATTCTCGATGTGCACTAGTTTAAACGAGCGCAGCATCAGTTGTAGATTGATTCTCCATAAAGGATTGATTGGACTAAATGAGCAGCGGCATTGATTATTTGAGATAGTAGGGGAGGGAGTTTGAGTGACTAACTGCCCAGTCAACTATAGGGTACTTGGGTACACATGCTTTCTGGTGTGTAGAGGAAGAGGTCCATCTATTTGAATGACTGTATAAATCAAGGCAGCGGTAACTGTGAAGCTCTCCCCATTGAATTCGCAGTGTGGACAAGAACAAAACAAATCTAGTGAGCAATTCAATTAGAGGCTCAGTGGTGATACCGTAGCTTTGTTTGATTAAAGGTTTCAAGTGTAGCTAAAGTAGAGACTTACTAAATGGTGGACATGTTAAAAGTAAAGTTTAGTGGTATTCCCAAAGGATAGTACAACAATGTGGGTCTAAAACTGCTGTTAGTAGCACAGCAGCCTCTTGTTTGTGAACAGCTGCAAGACTCCAGTTGCTGCTGTATCACTGTATTGTATTCATCCACACATGCACTTGTCACTCACGCATTTTGGCGGGTCTAAAATTTTGCACATCATATTTCAAAATACACTTACTGGTCATTTTATTAGGTAGAAACTTTTACTTTTTCATTAGGTCAGATATCAGCACCAAGAGGGGTGATTTAAGAGGTCTTTTCAATGTTTTACAATTTAAGATTTTCACATACAATAATGTCAAGAAGGGGTTGAAAGAGATACAATATTCAGTGAATGGCATTACTTTGGATATAGCACAATGTCTGCCTAATAAAGTGACCAGCGAGTGTGCAGTAAAAATATAAAACTGCTTTGTTTTTCTCAGTCAGCTGTCATGTTGTCAATAATTCAGGCTGCCATGTTATTCTTCCCCATACCCCTGTGCCTCTATGGGACTACAGATCCCCAACTTCCTGGACTATGGAAAGGGGTCAAAGCACAAACCACAGATGGCACAACCTAGGCTGGGCTTTTGCAGAAATTCAACTCTTGCGTATAGAAGCCAGAGCGAAGGGGTCGAAAAGGCAACGGAGAGGGAAAATAAAGTACTGCATCTGTGAGGAAACAAATTTGGAAAATTTGCCAAGCCATTCTCAGCAATAACTCACACATAAACTGGAACACATCCATTAGGTTTAACCAAGGGGCTGTACTGTACCTCTTTTCTGAGACTTTCAAAGCTTTTTTTCCTTTTTATATCAATGCAGCAGTGTTGACTTTGTGCTTCTGTGCTTTGGTGCTCAGATTACAAGCCGTCTATAGCCGTCTCTATAAGCCGTCTTCCTTCATAGTGAATAGACGTCTTATGAAAAGAAGCTTCTAATCCATTGACATTTGAAAGAATAAAGGTCTGACTTCTTGGTGCACACACAAATTCACCTGCTGAGCCTGGTAATTGAATGACGCCGTTCTGCTATTATTATCCCAGTTCACCTCGGAGGGGCCGACATGCTCCATAATGAAGTCTTTGGTAATTAAGTTAGCTGATTAGGGAGCTGATATATAATTACATTTACAAGGAAGACTTTTGAGACTTGGCTCAATGTTTCAATTTCGAGGAAATCTGTCAGCGGCTCTATGAAAATCAGTTGACTGGAAATACATTGTGCTTATACAGTAAGTCAAGCTATACTTAAGTTGTAACGTTCCTGCTTCATATTCTGCATTCAAATGAAAAGATGCATATGTGTACCACTGAGGAAATACAAAAAAGCTAGCATGTATTTGTCAACAGATTCTTGAGACAACTGCCATTGTGTCTATAATCCTAGTGTATCAACATGTGTGGATTGTCAATGTATGTTCGCTAGAGTCTTTGGGAAGGACGCTGACTTAGTATGGCTGCCAAGAGGCTTGCCAGTCTGCCCTAGGTCAGTTGTGGCAAGGGTACCTTACCATTACCAACAAATAGCTCTGCAGAATGGGCTCAGTTATTATATATTTCGGAAGTCTAGAAAGCACTAATCCATTATTATTACTTGTTTTAGCAGGAAAAACGTACCCTAAACTTTTAATGTAATCATTGTGTGCTCTGTCAAATGTGTGCTCTCTGTAAAGCCACTGACAGTCGGATGCCATATTGGTAGAACAAATCCCTGCAAATATCCTACAAACAACTCTTAAGTATTCTCACTCTCACTGGCCAATCCCCAAAGTCATTACTCATTAGTGTTTTGAAGATCAGATAAGTGGGGCGCTAATGTCGGACAAACAGTCTTTTTGAAAGCTGACTCCGTGAACAGAAGGCCGCGTGCTGAACAGGTGACACCATAGGCCCGGCCCCTCCCTGGGACATGCTTGCCAAGGTTCGGTTTACTGTAGAAAGTCACGGGCCAGATGGTGACCAAGCAAGTGAATTAGGCACACGAGCCCATGTCCATGCGCAGCAGATGGGGGCAGACGACCAGACAAAGAAACTCAAAGTGGAGGGGTAACAACAATGAAGATCAGCCCAAGGTGCTGGGAGGGGCATTGAGAGTTGATATAGTTGTTTGTATGGTATTCATGTGTGACTTTGTTGGTAAATATTAACATTGGCCAAGTTTAGAGATGGGTAGAGTCTCCAAATTTTGTATGAATAAGAATTTTAAAAAGTATATTTCCAAAATAGTAAAGTAAGCAGTAGTAAGTAGTAAAGGTATGGTAGAAACTACTCTGTGAAAGAAGAGTATGCTATGTAGCAATAA
>JAVQKG010152036.1:0-12549 GCA_036025885.1 Hypseleotris bucephala | reverse complement strand
AATTCTAAACATTTTTTGTTGATATTTGGATTTGTGTTTTGGTCTGTTAATTCCATCAGTCAGCAATTGTGCAATCATAAAAGCAAGGACAGCTTAGCATTCAGAAAGCTTAACACACTTTGTAAGTTTAAAGCTACAGCCAGCAGTACAAAACTAGTTGGTATTAAAGTTTAAAAATAGTAGTAAGCCCTAAAGCCTAATTAACAACTTCAAAATGTTGACTTTTAAGTTACAGGAAAAAAGTATACTAACATCACTTGGTATGACTAGCATGTGTAAAGTTCTCGCAGTACCTGTCAACCCGTGAGGCTGCTAACTTGTTGCAGAGGGGTGGTTAAAAAAAAACTGTAAAGATACCCTTAAATCACCTTTAAATATCTTCTGTACAGGTTTGAAAGAGACCAGGAAGATTCATTTAGCCTGGAAATAGATGACATTGCTCCTCTGAAAAAAATCAGAGTACGAATAGATGGCACAGGAAGCAGACCTGACTGGTTTCTTGACAAGGTAACTAAAAGAATAATGCTACTATTGTGTTTAAATAAGTGGACATTTAAATTGGAATCACTGCATCTGATACATTTAGATCATGTTGAAAAACCTAACTACAGAGGAGTTGTATGAGTTTACCTATGAGAACTGGTTATCCAAGACCAAAGGACCAAAGAGGACCAAGGTGTGCGAGCTGGCAGCCATTGTGGATGATGAGGAGATGGTGGACGCTACAACATACATGATCCATGTCCAGACCAGTGATGTTGGAGGTGGGTCACACAATACATTCAATTAAATTATCGGTACATATTCAACACTTTTTTAAAGAATTTGTACCCGGTATAGTGCAATCTGATCTCATACCTTCTTCACGTTTGGTCATCTGTGCATTTAATATCATTCAAACCAGTTTCTGACATCTGGCTTCAATAAGGCTTTTTTGCCAGCGAGAACTGCCACTCACTGGATATTGTATCTTGTTTCTAATCACTTTCTGTAAACCCTAAACAAATTGGATTTATTGTAAGTCAAAATCCTCAATTTCTAGATTACCTAAAATGGCACCTAAAAAGGCACCTTTCCTATTCATCCTGCTAATCTCCAGCAGTGCTAAATCTAAAGGCTTGATGCAGTCACTGTGATAGGCTGATTAACAATTTGAACATGTGCAGGGAAATACTGTAGGTCTACCTAATAATGTGGCCAGTAAATTCCTCCTAATATGTATGAGAAATGTTCTATAACTTTTACTATAATTTGACTGATTGTTAATATTTTGATAATTTTGCAGGAGCTGGCACCGATTGCAATGTGTTCCTCATTGTATTCGGAGAGTATGGTGACACTGGGACTCTGCCTTTAAAGGAGAGCACCAACAGGAACAAGTTTGAGCGAAAATCGAAAGATGTGTTCAGATTTCCAGACATGCTCAGTCTGGGGGAGCTGTCCAAGGTCCGAGTGTGGCACGACAACAAAGGTGAGAAACAATCGACAGCGCTCAGAGAAGATGGTGTGATGTCGGTTTATCACAGCATCAGTGACAATGAAGAGGATTTCAGCTTCTAGTCTGAACTTTCACATTTGATCAAAGTTTGAGATCGTTTACGAAAATAATATATTGTCAAAATCTGTACCTGTCGTGTTGTGAGGTAGGTAATCTGTCATAATTATTATTTTACTTTACTGCTGTCCCTCCCCTGGCCTCAATAGCAACATCAAATCAGAGTTTATGGGCTTCCACTTTGACCAATAGTAGTCAACTTTTAGTTTGGTCCCACCCTGGCCTCTACAGCTACATCAAATCATCAGTTAAGTATAGGGTACCACATCAAAAACTCGACTGCTATTGGTCAAAGTTGTAACCCACAAACCATGATTTTATGTTGCTGTAGAGGCCACAAAATCACTTTTTAAGCATTTTAAAGAAAAGCCCTAGACTACAGCTTTAATGCAAAATAGCAGGTAAGTCGTGGTCATTTAAATGCTCTTTGCTGTGAACAGGTCCTGCTCCAGGCTGGCATCTCGAGTACATTGATGTCAAAGATGAGACCATGGATCAGACGTTTAGATTCCCCTGTGATCGCTGGTTAGCAAAAAACGAAGATGACGGGCAGATTATGAGGGAGCTAGCATGTGCCAACAATGATTCTGTAGACCTTAGTGACAAAACCAGTAAGTTGAATTTTGTGGGTTGAATTTTATGGTTAAAAATACCCATATAGTTGCCAAATGTATAATATGAGAATACTAAAAAGAGCAATGTGTGTGCTTTAAACAGAATATGAAATTGCCACAACCACTGCTAACACAGACGGCGCATCAACCACAGAAAATGCCTGGATCGTGTTGGAAGGAAGAAAGGCTCGTTCCAAGGAGTTTGTTCTGGAGAATAAGAAAAAGAAGTTCCTGTGGTAGGTCTTCAGAGAGTCTAGGTGCCGCTCTCGCAGTAAAACTCCCATTGTGTGCCTTACATAATCCTCTCCTCCACGTTTAGTTTTTCTCTTTTATCTTGTCTTACTTTGTGTTCTCCCAGTCTCAACTCCCAGGAGGGCTAATCCCACAAGACACAAGAACTCCCTATAAACCAGTGCTTTTAATTATGCACAGACTGAAACTTTTTGCCCTTTTTTTACAGTGGTGCAACTGACACATTCGAGTTTTCATCCAAACACGTGGGAGAGATTGCTGGCATCTGCCTCGGACACATCACGAAAGATGGGAAGAAGCCAAAGAGTGAGGCGACCTGGCATGTTATGGAAGTAGTGGTGACAGAAAAGGAGCTAGGAAACAAGTGAGTAGTGCCTACTGCCTGTGTACAAATCTGTCTTCATGTGATATCACAACACTGTAAAGGCCTATAGTTTTTAATTGAGCTAGGAGGCAGGAAAATATTCAGTACTAGAATATGCACCTAATGTGTAAAAAATTGTGATTTGTTTAATGGTTGATAACTGCAATTACTGGACCTATAAACATACAAGAAAAATAAGGTTCCAAGTCCTAGGCAGGTCAACTACATGTCTCTGAATGTATACACTGGTCAATCACTAACTATAACATGGTACAATATTTTTGGATTTACAGTGTAAATATTTGAATATTTTAAATATTGCGTATGCCTTTTTTTGTCTTAGTATAGATATTACAGGAGATTATGTAGGAAATAACAGACAAAAGGAAACATTTGAACCGCAGAATCCTATGGCTGAGCTGTATAAGCTATGGCTGAGCTGTATAAGCTATGGATGTGGTGAAGCTGTACCAACTGAGAGAAATGCAATACTATTTCTTATATAACTATACTGTATTTCTTATGATTACAATGTCAAATCCCATGTGTCATTTTTATACAATGCTCCATCTTGAGTCAGACATCTGAATTTAGAAAGTGAACAAAACCTGTTAAAAATACATACAGGTCTGACTCAACACATTTTCCTCTGTTTAGGTATTTCTTCCGCTGCGATGCACCAATCCCCCTGGCAGCCAAAAAGGACCAGTTCCTGACATTCGAGTGCTACAAATCGGTGGAGAGTTTCGCCAGCAAAGTCCGCAACTTGGTGCCCGTCAAGTATGAGATCATTGTAATCACGGGGGACGTCAAAGGCGCCGGGACTGACGCCAACGTCTTCATAACCCTCTACGGCGTCAACGGTGACTCAGGAAAGCGCGCCCTAAAACAGAAGTTTCGCAACCTTTTCGAACGGGGGCAAACGGACCGATTTGTTGTGGAGATGCTGGACCTCGGGGAGTTGCTGCGGATCAAAGTGGAGCATGACAACAGCGGCTATAACTGTGGGTGGTATTTAGAGTGCGTGGAGGTGACCAACACTGCCAACTCAGTGACCACAATATTTATGTGTGGAAAGTGGCTGGATCATAAGAAAGCAGACGGGCACATACAGAGAGTGCTCTACCCCAGATATTAGGAGAATGTATGGGTCTAATATGAACATGTGTTTTATATTTTTTTTTAATTAGAAGGTGAACATCTTTTCATCAGGTGCCAAAATTTTAGTTAATTTAGTACAATGGAGAGTGGGGCTTTGGAAGGAAACATTGCGATCATCCTTTTGTGTAAAATTGTAAAATAAAATTGATTTTTAAGTCACTCTCAGTTCTCTCTGCCTAATCTGTCTGTAAACACCATATTTCAGTAACCAAGTCTCATTGTAAAATACAGCAAGATTGTTTTGTACAGTATATACAGATGAATGTCTAAATCCATTCATTTACTTTTTTATTTTTTTTCAATACTCTCTTGAAATGTTAAGATGAAAAGATGTAATGCTCTGGCAGGGTGAAAAGCGGAGCACTTTCTGCAAGCAGACATGGCCTGACTTGCCCCTAGAAAAGACCGCGTTATAAAAAGAAAACCACTACAATGCAGTTAGAAAAGCATAATCTGAGGAGACTTGCAAATATTTGCTTTGTCACTGTTAATTATACAGCTCATATATTTACCAAAACACCAGAGATTAGTTGTCAGCATTTTAGGCAGTTTATTTGAAAAACACATACAAAAAGATCATATACAAGACAATAAATAAAAAAGAGACAGAACAGTTTGGGTTAAGCTATGCAACTTTTTGCATCATCATTAGTAATAAATACAGTACAAAATCCACCCAGAGTGAATCTAAAGATTTTCCACAATATTCACTGATCATGTTATTCTTCATTATGATTTAGCTATTGCTTTCATATTATTGATACATACTTCTACTTTTCTATAAAATACTCAAGATCATAAAACATTGCGCAGTTACAGCAAAACAGCAGTGTGTTGTACAAAGATGGCCACTTCCCTTTTTCACTGGCAGGTTAATAATCAACATTTTTTTCAGCAGCAAAGAAACATCTGAAATATTCAAGAAGGTACAGCATCATATTAAACACATCTACAGAGCTACTCCCACATACACATAGGAAAACCTGAGAAGGACATGCATTAAAAAGCTTGTGCTTTAAGTTCTACTGTTCATTCCGGTTCATCAGCTTGAGTTAATACTATGGCTACTGTCCAGTTCGCGCTGGAGCAATGGTTACACTGTGGAGGACACGGGGTAAGGCCAGTGAGAGCACAAAATCAAATCAATATAAGACCAGCCAGCGTCAATCCAATTCAATAGTTAGAGTCATTTGCAGGATTAGTAGAGTATTAATAAGAAATGCACACCAAAACATAGTAGCTTATTATATCCAGGTGTAAAACACACTATCTATATTGTATAACCACAGTACACCAGAAAGATTTGCTCAATAAGATCAATGGCTCAAGTTAGCATGTTAGATACTTTCCAAAATCCCACACAAAGCATTTGCCAGCGATACATAAGAACAGATTATACAGCACATTATGTGGGACCTAAAGCAATAAGAATTCAATTGATATTCAGATATGAACGATTATTAAGGTAACACAAATAACTCAAGTGGTAATGGGATATAATGTAATATATCAGCAAGCGAATCCTAGAGCCATATGAGGAGCTTGGAGCCCATAGTCTGCTTTGGGGTAAAGCAGGATGTGATTAAAGAAAGTGAATGGAATGTAATCCAGAATCAACAGCACCATGCTGGCTAGAAAATGAATCAGGAACAGCCCCAATCCATTCTCAACAAGTATCTTTTTACTCCTCGGAAAAGAAAACACAAACGGCATGCAAAAGCATCCCCACCGACCAATGCATAATGAGGTATTGTTTTTTTATATTTTGTGTTATTTTAAATAAATATATTGATTAAATTGCAAAGTTATGAGATAGAGACATTAAATATTCCACCACAATAGCTAGCTAGCTACAGTTAGTAATAAATAATGATTGTTAAATACTTAAGGCATCTTTAATCACAGCATTCTATGTGAACTAGCAAACCTCCATTTTCATCCATCTGTCATTTTTTGGATGGAGGTTTCATACAAACAGAAAAAAGCAACACAAACAGTCAAGTCACCCTCCGATAATACACAAGAAAGCATGAGAATACTTGAAACTTAACATAACACAAATATTCTAGACAAGAGGGACCCACGCCACCAAACCCTAATCAGGCAACTCCATATTATAGTGCATTTACAAACACAAGCTACATTAGAACAACATTTAATGTTTTTGCAGCATTGCAGCTTTTTCTTCACTATGGTTAAATGGACTGGGACTTAGCATACTAGTAGTACCATGTCCGGATTGGCATGTGAGCAAAAATTAAAAATCACAAGTTAAACGGAACAAAATAAATGGCAAAAAGACAATTGAAATAAAGTTTGAAACTAAATGTTAAGAACGTTTGTTTGGTATTTTTCAAATGGATGGCTTTTTCTCCCTTTCACACTCCTTCAAGTGGACTACGCCGACATGGTTCATGCATGATAAATAGAAAACGGCTTCTAGCACTGAACATTAGTTTCACAGTTGTTCTAGCAGTACCATACACTACTACCACAGGGAGGGGAGACAATCAGACACATTCTAGCACAGAGCACAGGCAGACTAGTTTGTTATTTTCCCTGTAACACCAGACACAGTCTTAGTTTAATCAACAACGTGGGAGCAACTCAGATTGAAATGAAAAGGAGCTGAAACAACGACAGAGGCGATTCACGGTTCATAGAAATTACATGTGCTTGCTTGTTCAATAGGCAATAAGGTTCTGGTAATATAGAAATGTCAGGTTTGATGTATTCTGATGGCAAGACTCAGGCACTGCATCCTAAAGCCCATGCCAGCCTCTCACGAACATGCCATGAACGAGGCCACAGATAGAGCAGTTTCTTTTGGAGTCATTCCTCTGAACACATCCACATTTTAGGAGAGGTGCATCAAGGTCTGCCTCCAAGAGCAACGTTGGTCTACTTGAGATGAATTAGGAATAAAGGGGAAGTAACAGGTGCGTTCTCGACTCTATGAATGAGTGAGCTCATCAGAGTATATGGTTCACATGCACAGACACAGTCCCTGGATCTACTGCTCCACAACAACAACACAGCCCAAGCCTGCCATACAGCATGCACATCTGAGGCCTCGCTCTAGAGATTATCAAGGCCCAACTACGACACTAACACGTCACTGAAAGCCATGCCTGCAGTTAGCGGATTTAGCATCAACTCTGATGGCTACTAACTGGAAATCCAAAAACCAGGTTATAAGACGACAACGAGGGATTTTTGGCTTTTTTTTAAATACAACTAACTGTTTCCTCATTGCCTAATATGTAGATTTACCACACGGAATATTGTCACGGTTACAGCTGTATTGTCACCCTTTTAGTTTTTATTTTATCACAAACATATTTCTGAAAAGCAAAAAGGCATTTTGCTTGCTACACAACACTGTTACTCAGTAAATACTTAGTCAGTACTATAGTCCATAACACCACGAGCGTTCAGCTACAAGATTTCACACCAAACAACCTCATGCTAATCATTGGGATAATGTTTTCTGTACAGATGTGCTGAGGGCTTGGGCAGAGTGCAGCTTAAAGGATTTTCACAGGCCTGGGAAGAGGTTTAGTGGCAGAGAAATGGCCTTGTTACAGCACAAGGGGAGACTGGTAGTGTAGGTAGAGTGTCCTTGTTGGGTTAGCTGTATGGAGAAACGTACAACCTGATGGCATCGAGTGAAGCCTCAGCACATCTGTCCATGCGACCTAGCCTCCTACCATCTACATCCAGCCAAACCAACCTTCTGTCCAGCCTGCTATTTAAGACCCCTCGCTCCAGTCCTTTGTAGTGTTGTAGGTGAGTGTGCTTTAGTCGGTCCCTCTGTCTCAGCTGTCTATGAAGGCAGGCTCAAAGAGTGATGCAGAGTGGAAGAAGGAGTGTTTTGGCAGAGCTTCCCCCGATGGGAGGCGACGGAGGAGAATTACAAATACCATGATCGACCGAGCGGCGAGAATCGACACGGGTTATCAACTGTCGGGCGTCAGCTGGGTCTCAATGTCCACTCTGCATATAGGGCACTTCCTGCTTGTGGCCAACCACTGGTCCACACACCCCTGGTGGAAGAGATGCATGCAGGGTAACCTCCTGAAACAGAGAGAGTGTGTTGTTTTAAGTGGAGTTCCACATCTTGTATTTTTGGCATGTTTCCTCCTCCTTTGTTGTGTAATATTGATTATTCTTAGTATTGTATTGATTCTTTTTACCATTTATTCTTCATGACAAACCAATTTCTAAAAGCTTTTTACGTTTACTAACAAGGGCTTTTTCTTTCTTTTTTTGGTGACTTGAAAAGAAAATTTGAAAGCTCTGTCCCTTCATACATTTCAATGATCCATGACAACCATACAAATACGACCCAGTGACAACTAGCAGACATTGGCCTCTTTCAATGGTAACATTATAGACCCAAATTAGCAATCTTCTAATTTAGGGGTAAATGCTATTTATACTGACCCACAAAGAGATTATACTGTACCTCACAATAGCAATAAGCTACAAACTCTGACTATTTACAGTGAACCAGAAACAGCTGGTTGCAAACAGGTGACACAAACACACCCTGCTCTTTGCACTGTGATGAAGATTGTGTGAAATATTTCTACACCGGTCTCTCAGTGGTTCACATTTGACATCAGAATGTGTCTCCAGTGACCTTGGGATTGAATTTCTCCTGACAACTGACATGCAATATCTCAATGCAGTATAGAAGGCATCTGATTTACCATTTAAAAGGCTTAAAGAAGATTTGGGGGAAAATGCAATAAATTAAATGCAATCAATCCACCCATACGAATGCGAGTTTGATCATAAACATAATAGCTAGCATATTGATGGACTGTGTATGCTTTTTAAACTTGCTATATACTGTTGTATGTTGAAGCTAACTGATATACTTGCTTGTTGTTTTCTATAGCCATTTCTATGTAGGGTTAACCGTTTACTTACTTTACTTTACTAGAAAAAAGACTGGAAATTAGTGAGTTTAGCAAACACAATTATCCTGCTTTTTACAGATTGCCTCTAGAGCTGGTGACAGTGCTGTGTCAAAGCAGTGCGTTGTAGAGGCTGGTTGACAAAACAAACAGTGAGGAGCCAATGAGACATTCCCTGGACACTGCGCCAGAACTTTTCAAGCCTCACCAAACACTCACTGAACACAAATAAGGGCTCTCTCATTCTACCCAATATGAAATTTAGCAAAGTGTAAAATTTCAGAAAACCTTATTTTGTAGAAGAGTTATGCATATGGGGAGTAGTGACTTAAATGTCCCATATTATCCAAAATCCACTTTTCTGAGCTTGCAACAATGTTCTAATGTTGTTTCTACCTCAACACATACCCAAAGTGGTGTGTTGTTTCATTCGGGCAAACCACAAAGTGTGCCTGCCTGCTCCTGCATTGTCAACAGTTGCACCTAGAGAATCTTTGTTGCCATCATGATTCAACAACCTGACCTGATTGGAGAAGAGGGTGAGGGTGTCAAGGCTTTGTTTATATCCCAGAATAAGTAGAAACTCCCGAAACTCGTTCCAAATGGTTTGGTATTTTTACCTCACATCTTCTCCATCCTCCAACATTGACAAGCAGATGGTGCACTTCTCGTCTGTGTCCAGCTCCTCATCGTCCAAACACATCTTCAGGTCTTGGGGTATTCTCTGCAAAAAAAAAAGAAATACAAATAAAGAAGAATTCATAAATGGTATAACGCAGGGTGTGTTCAAAGTTTGTTTACGCCATGGGTGTATCAGAGACTAGAAGGGAGCCACAGAATAATCACAGTTCCCTCAGAAAAAATAATAATTTGTCATCGGGAAAGAGCCGACTCAATTATTTCTCCTCACTCGCGGTGTGGCAAATGATCTGACATCCTTTCTTGGAGTATCTGGGTCATAGTCGGGAGTTGGTGGGTTTTTTAAATTCACTTCACGCACATCTCCACAGACAGCTGGATGAGTCACACTGCAGACATGTCTTGCTAATCTTCAGACTGAAATGAGTTTGACCTTTGAACTTGCGAGACCGACATACACTTCCTGTTTTGCTGTCATCAAACACAACAGTTTGATTTTTGCCGCTTGAACTAGACCTCATTAAAAATATGTCAAATCAAAGGAAAGCGCTGGTACCTTTTTGTACTTGTGGGGGAAAGTGAATCTCTCGATGGTGGTCTGCACTGCGCCTCTGTTGACGCTGCCGAGCCGGTCCTCCAGCTGCAGGAGCTCCTGGAGAGAGGAGATAAGGTGAATATTAGCGAGAGTTTGGCAATATGACTTCAAGTACATAGTAGCTGGATGAAAATGTAACCTCAATTACAAAAACGAATCATTATTGTGTATTGAGTGATGTGTACTTAATATAGGAACAGTATTTAAATTGGTTGCCCATGAATTATTGCTTGATAAAAAAATATTTTGAAACTAGTGTAGTTAGCACATTAGTTAGCATCACAGTTTTATTTTGAGGAAAGAAAAATGCAACCGAGGCTTCCAGTTGGCAACCTTTGAACACTGACATGCAGAGCTGATGGGCAATTTTGCTGCCCATCAGCTCTGCATGTCAGTGTTTTTTAACATAAACTTTGAGCAAAAACTAACAATGATGACAAATCTGTGTACACTAATGTATGGCAGGAAAAGTAAAAACAGGAAAAAGAAAAAAATCTGGTAGTTATTAGATGGTTTCAAGTCAGCTAATATTTTTTAGTTGCCAAATGTTCAATTTTGTGCATGCAGCTTAGTTGGTAAGGATGAAATTAGGGATGCACCGATACCGGTGCCGATCCAGGCCTTTCAGCTGGATTGGTGGAACGGTAAATGTGGCCGATACTGGAACCGATATCATTTATTATACTTTTTCCCAATCATGAACAGATAAATAAAGTGACAAATGACGTTATATTACACTGTAACTCACAAATGACAAAAGTTAGACATTTTTAGGATCATCTGGTCTTAATTCTATCATATTTTGGTTTAATATTTTTTGATAATATCATGCCTTTAGTTTTTGCATTACTATCAGTGGATATCAGGTATCGGTCGATCCACAAAGCCCAAATATCGGGATCGGTATCGGGACTGAAAAAGCTAGATCGGTGCATCTCTAGATGAAATTTCTAATTACTGTAGCTTTAACAATATTGGATATGTGGATATGTAATAAAATCTCATATTTCAGTGCAGGCTTGAGTTCCAACAAGGAGATAATTACAAAAAACTTGTATTACTTGTGTGTATTGAGTACTTCAGCAAACAGTATCCAGAGAATCCTATTGGCATTTGTACGATGTACTGTAATTAGATTAATCTCCATTATTTAGCAATAGTATATTATTAAGTTTGATTATGTAATACACTGCTAATGAATTGTGGGAATTTAGCTCAGAGTGGAGCTCTCCAGTTTTTCATTACTCACACGTACAGTATCTGTTTTTATCTCCTGATGTGTTTTTAGGATTTATGCTGAATTCTAACGAGATGCAGTTGAGCGTCAAGCTGTCTCCACTCAACATGTCAATGATAACTTCTATGGAAGACATAAACTCGCACATATGTTCATAATAAATAATGCACTTCAATGAACAGAAAAGAACAATTGGATCTTGGTCAATTTGAAACAAATGTGATGAGATTAAAGGCAGCTGGCTGATCCGAGGCATCTGGTCGCCAGTAATTGCAAATAAGAAAATCTTTTAGACGCTGCGGCCCATACCGAGCATTGGTCACAGAGAAACAATGATGAATGCGTGCCGACAAGCATGTCTGCTGAGGAGAGAGAAGCACCCACCTCGTAGCTCTCCCGAACAGCGGACGCGTGACGGGAGGGGTTGAGACTCTGCAGAGCCAGCAAGTGCAGCTGGGGATAAGGGTAGTTTCTGATCTCATGAACAACCTGTGAGATGACACATAAAAGAGGCACGGTCAGCTCTGAAGAGGAAATCACACAGACAGGAGGGCAGGCACCCCCTGTGGCTGGGCATCAAGTTTAATCTAAGCAAAGCCAGAGGGGAATGGGCAAAGAGTTCATCTAGACCATCATAACTGATTGCACTGAGGCCATGGGGCTCACTCACCACTTGTGTCGAGGCGTTGTTTCTGGGAAAGTGATGCATCCTGGGAGAGGTCAAGTAGTGCTGATAGTGCTGCGGCAGCGGGTGGATGTGGTACTGGTGAGGAGGCAGCCCGGCATCTACGCTCAGGTCCCTAGACATTAGCCAGAAAGTTCAGCCGCTGCAGCCAGTCATTATTTCACTGCAGTTAGAGAGTTCACAAAACTCTCTGTGCCTCAGGATTATTTAGACTGCAGCTGCAGAGCCCTTAAATAATGTAACATCTTTCTCCATTTGCTCTTTGCCTCAACGTACCTTCATTTTTCATATTAGGAGGATCCACACGGCAGTTTACTTCTGGACTCAGTGAGATATAGGCTCACCTAACATGCTCTGCATTCAGATATTGATTAGCTGTCTAGTACAATTTATTTGAAGTAATTATGCATAATACATCTGGTACACAGAACAGTTCAGAAATTGATTCTATCAGAACTGCCACTGTAGCTCATGATTACCCTGTAATGTGATAGTCCTCTAGAATACTAATTCACTGGCCTT
>JAVQKG010151903.1:0-13366 GCA_036025885.1 Hypseleotris bucephala | reverse complement strand
AAGTCCTGCTTCTGTCATGGTATTAGTTTAGCCTTGGTTTAGATTGGTTTACCCCATTGACTGATTTAGTCCTGCTTTAGACCTATAGTTACAGCAATTTATACTCAGTAAAGTGTATACCAGCTTTAGTTGTGGTTTAGTCCTGCTTTACACCTACTTATAGTGTAGTTTATACTTAGTGTAGATCTGTTTTAGTCCTGGTTTAGCCACACTAAAATAGTTTATGGCAGCCATGTGACAACAATGTTTAGAATATAAATTGCAAATAGTGTACTGGTTGTGTTTACATTTTCAAATAACACAGTGACTCCATACTAAAAGGGGGCAAAAAATGTATCTAGCAGTATGTCAAAACACAGAAGATATTTTGGCCGCCATGTGACCCGACAAACAGTTATTGACTATGTTTAGAATAGTCGAGTCGTGCCAAGGTGCTCTGATTCACCACTTGTGCTGCTGAGCAAATCTGTCAAAAGCATATAGCCACAGCCTTTTTCTGCATTTTCTCTGTAAAGCAACGTCATAACTGTCAGATAAATACTATATTTAAAAAACAACTTAAATTCTCTTTGCATTGTTTCAAAAATGACTCATATTTCAGATAACTTTTGTCAGTTGTTGCAGTTAGCACATTTACTTGTCAGCTGGTTGGAGGATTGAAGCCATAAGAGAGATGAGTGCTAGCATCACTTTTTTGTATTTGTTGCAAGCCATAAAATCAAAACAAGCTAAAGTTGTGTTAAGCTATTTTCTATTAAGTTTTTGCTAAAAAAAATCTGAAAGTAAAATTTCCTTTATCCCCAAATACTAAGACATGTATGCTGTCAAGATGTGCGTCCAAAGTCGTATCGGAGTTGATGTGCTGCCTTGGAAAGCATGCTAAATTAATCCTATTTCTTACTGAGCTGAAACGTGCTTCTATTGTGCTGTGTGTCGAGAACCGCCTAGGCCTGCGTTTTTCCATTTCCTCATCCGGACAAGGCAAACAGCTCTCTCAATTCACTGGCTCATCTTGGCTTTGTTCTGTTTGTCTTTTAACACTTATCAGCTTCTCGCCATTGTATAATTGTTGAATCGAGCAGTAAAATGAGTTTGCTATCTTTCTTATTATCAAGTGTGCCATGTGTATTCAAACTATGGGCACTGTGACTGCAAGAGAATCGCCAAACGTGAATCCGTTCCAATTTTACCATGGCTTTTTTTTCTCTCTGTTTGCTGAGAAGATGGTTTTTGCGAAGGAGACGAGTCTAAGTGATTGGACGTCATGTAAATGGGATTTTAATTCTTGCCGATGCCAGCGATGGTAATTTCCCTGAAGAGCTGAGTGAAATGCGTGTTTCCTTGGTCTCCTGCCATTACAGTAAAGATGGTGTTTCCTGCCTTTGGCGTCATGAGGCAGACAAGACAGTAGTTGTACCTGATACAATCTGGCAAGACTCAATACAGTTATTTGCAAAAGTATTGCCTTTAAATAGCTATAATGAGTTCTTGAATGCATGAAAACTGGACTTATACATACTGCTTACCTTAAAGGTGTAGTCTATAAGTTTCCCTAGTGGAAATGCTTTATTTGATCCTGTTCTATGATCAGAATCCGAATCAGAAGCTGTATTTGTCATTGCAAGTGCAAGTGGGAAATTTAAATGTGTCAAATATCAGTATCAAATCAATCAAGATCTTAGTTAATCTGTCAGTGTGTAATGATGTAAAGTAGGCAACCTGTCATAATTATATATTTACTTACGTCCATTCCTTTTCCATTAAGCATTGGCACTATTTCACAGACCGATTAGTGAATTGTTGAAGTCACTGAAAATTATTTCCGAATATTTACTTGAGAGACATGAAGATCAAAATAGTCTGACTAAACATTGCTTGTAAACATGAGAGAAATGCTATGTCAGTAACCGTCGATTGAATTGTTGAGAAATGCTGAAAATGCCCCTGAGAGTTGTTTGACAATATTTACTCTGTTGAACAAGCAATACAACTGCTCTTTAAAAAACAATCTGTCAATCTTGTATTTTTCTAGTTGCTACTCCCTAATCCCCATTTCTAATTAAAAACGTGCTTAGGAACCTGTTATGTAAAGTCTATTGTTGCATTCAGAGTTCAGAATGCTGCACCCATCTTCAACTACTCTATTCTTATGTCTCAATGCAAAATCTTCAATCTGTATGCTTTTCCCACACGATCGCTCTCGCAGGAAAAAAAACAGATAGAGAGAATCCACAGAGGAACTCAAGCCTGCAGTGTTCGGCCATCTGAGAAATTGACAAGTCTCCAAAGCCTCTCGCCTGCAGTTCCCAGAGAGCTTTTAGGATAAGGCCAGAAAACCATTGAATACCCCTGGAGCTACAGATAGGATCCTACTGACTTCAGGCCAAACCCTTTTGAAGAATTGATTTTAGTTCAGTTTGGTGTATTTCAATCAGTTTTACAGACTTTGTATAAGTAAAAATAAATTTGCTTGATTTTGTTAATTCTAAACGCCCTTATTCATGTCTTTAGTGTCTCATGAGTAGCTGGTGACAGGGGCAGAAAAAGACTTTGCTGCCCTCTCATGGCTGACCTACATACTGTACTTTGTATGCATCTCTGAGACCACTAAGAACACTGTTAAATGTTAGGCGTTCCCTCCATCTTACATTTGACAGCCTGGAAATCTGCTGGATATGCAGGAAATGATATGGATTGAGCCACAAAGCCCTTGTAATTTCTCATAAACTATTTAGTCTCTGACCAATTGTGGCTGGGGTTACCATAATGTATTCTTCTAAAGGTAACAGGGCTCAGTGGTTGTCCTATAACCAGGGAGTTGGCGAATCAAATCCCACTCAAAACTGTTCTGTCCATTAGCAAGACACTAAACCGACATTGCCTATGTATGAATGTGGTCATGTGATTGCTTTTTGGTTGTGGTTGGAGAGGCTGTTGGCACAGAATGGCTGTCATATCTTTGTCAGTGTGCCCCAGGGCAGCTGTGACTACACATGTACTTTGCCACCTCCAGAGTGTGACTGTGTATCCATGTTCAGTAACGTTGCATGTTTTTGGACAGTACCTAAACTGTCCAAAAACATACATTATTATACTGTGGTATTAAACTAATTTTGATTGTTTGTTTCTATATCTATAAAATTATTATGGGTGTGTATTTATTAAAGTGAAGTAATTTTGGTTTCTGTGGTTAATCACTGATGAATTTGTGTCTGGATTGTAGAGCAAAGTCTTTGAAATGAGTTGCATTAGGTAATTGCTGCAGCTACAAATTTATGTTCCTCATGAGTCTTGTCAGTTTAATTAGTGCAGACACTGTAAAAGCTCAGTGCATCTGATGAGGACTTTTACTGCAGTACACACTCGGATTTGTTTGACTAGGTGTTATGAGACGAAAAAATAAGTTGAAATACTCTTTTTTGTTGTTCTTTCATTTTGGCTTGTACTTTCTTTGATCTAGTGTGCACCTACATCAAATTGATGTATGATGTATGAATATCACTGTTGTTTACCTGCATACTAAGTCATTCATTGCCCATAAGTCACCATATGCTGTCATTTATCAAAACAAAATAACATTTGGGTCAAGTAGCACCACTTTGCCTTGGATAATCCATCTTGTGGCATGTAAGCTTGCAGAAACACCTTAAGAAAGCCACTTTATGACATTGAGCTGTGGTTAGGTTAATCCAGTATTGCCATCACGTTGTCATGTCGTGGCTCAGATCCATAGTTTGAACATCATTCAAATTCTTCTGCTTGCTCCTGTTAGTGCTGCCTGGCCCTAGATCCTATCCTTGTGACTATGGGCCTTAGGTGGGGTACAACCAGGACAAAATCCTCCAATCTTTTTCGATATATACTCATTTGCTTAATTTTTTGATATGCTAATAGATTTCTCTCTTGTGGGTAGGGCATGACAGAAGATTTGATCATTCATGTGACAGGGTTGACCTCTCCTATTCTTCAAAGTGCTTAATATTAACATTTTTTTTTAAATCTAGGCTGACAGAACTGTATAATACATTGCTGATTTTTTACTTTTTTTTTTGTCCCTCTTGCCACTGCTCTTTGAAGAACTGAGATCAGCTGCTAGGGGAGATGAAATGGAATTGTGAAGATACTCCTGACTGAGAATGAAGTGACTGTGCTTTCTTGTGTCCATTAAAACACAGACGTCACAAGGCAGACATCATTGGCTCACAGCGGGATCACTGCAAGAACGGCTTGAAGACATATGATGAGATAACATGCTATTTCACGTATAGAGTGCCACAGTGCCCGTCCCTGTTTTAGATTACAAATAATTGGCTATATTTTAAGTTTTTTGAGTTATGAGCTTTGATCGCTCTTTTTTTAAACTCTTATAATATGGATTTTTCAAAATGTCTATGACAAAAATGAATAGGATTTTTACTTCCTGAATCAGAGAGAGACGGGCACTGTTGCACTGTATATCGAGATCAAAAGAGCAGAAAATAGATATAATAGAAGTAAATATATGGGTGAATAATTAGGTTCTCTCACAGAATGGGCAATGGAAGTATAGATATAAACCATTTATTGTACACCAAAGTAAGGACTAAACCATATATTAATCTTGTATTAAAAGTTACTGGTTGTTCTAGCATCATCTATGAGCCTGAAGCAGGGCGTAAGGCAGGGTCATAGACTTTAAAACAGAGAAGAGTCGTCAAATTTTCAAGATGACAGTTAGTTAAAGAATCAAGTTTGTTGTAAATAATATGACCATTTTTTAAAGAAGAGTATTTTTTTAACCTTTTTATACCCTGGATTTCTGTAATGTCTCCTTAATATTACTACTGTCATTCCAGCATTCACATTTCAAACCAGCTCAAAAATGCAACTTTGTGTCTTTCGGTTAAGGATCATGACAGTTGTACACACTGCACTATTAAATCCCCCAGACATGTTGGAGGTCAGTCTGTGTTTAATCCGAATCCAAATATTGTCTGAGGTTAAAGGATTTGTTTGTTTTGTGCCCTTATGTGGCATCAGGCCTGTAATCCTCATGTAATGAAGTCTACCTACAGTACACTGTCTGGGACTGGCTTTGCAGAAGACAGAGTCAATATATGTCTTCAACTGTTAGCAAGACAACAGCCATGTCAAATTACAACAAATCGGTCAAACAAATGGGAATGATATTTAGGGCCAAATGAATCAATCTCTGACACCACCACCATTTTAAAATTTTAACTATCGGGCTTTTCATGAACTGCTAACTGTCGTAGCCATGACAATGGTGGCACCTCCCAGGAAGACGCGTTTTGGTGTTTCATGTGAAGAAATGCTTTTTTGTAGCGAATAGTTTACAGATTAAACAGACAAATCAGACCAATATAAACAGAAAACTACCATAGATTTTAAAGAAAGATAGTAGTACTGATATAAAGTTAATACAGAAAGGATAATGCATCAAAACAGTCATCTGTACAGGAGTCATGCTACTTTGGCGGAGGATAAACCATCATAACCTGTGAGTCTCATGTAATGCTATCTTCCTATGTTTTCGCTTCTTTGCATCTGTCAACGTCTATCACTTCCTGGGTTTGGCACAAAAGGTCAAACTATTGCAATCATTTTAGCGCGAACCAGACATTGCCGCCACTTTTTGCCAAACCAATGACCAGCTGTTCGGTCAGAAGCATGGTCTGCCCGAGCTTCACGTCTAGGACTCTGTCTGGACCAGACCGGGAAGTCTGAAAGTCCAGACCAAACAGTGCAGGTCTTTTTTTCAGTCAACCAACTCCATTAGCAGTACTTATTGTGTAACTGCTATTCTCTCCAAACATGCTGGCTTTGCAAAAACATTTTTGCTGTTATGCAGTTAGTTTCCAATTATATGCAACCAGCAGTGGTATTACAGTAAATGTATTATATAGCCTACTTTACTCTGTGTCCACTGGTTCACAAAAATATGTGGGATTTGCATCTGTCAATCCAAAACCATTGACACAAAACATTGGCATTGCTACAAAGAATAAGATTTACAAATATTTTGGCGATGTAAATGAATGCTGAATGTTAGAACTCTGTTGAGATATTTTTGGTCATTCCCAGGCTGTGTGTTGTCACATGACCTGCTTTTTACGTATGTGTGTTTGTGAACGTGCTTGCCTTTACACAGTGAATCACATGGAGAGGATTAGTGCGGATAATGTCCACAGCCAAGAGCCTCTTCTGTGACTTCCCACTACTACCTGCCTGTGTCCCCACTGTCCCCACATGCTTATGTACAAGGAGAGACGGTCACACTTACTAACTGTAAGATCCCCTATCACTGTCCTTATCCTCAGCACTGGGGCTAGGAGAAGTTTTTTTGAACCTTAAATATTGTAGACCGCAAACCCTGCAGTGGCTTTTGTGAATAGTTGACAGACATCCACATGAAGAGGGAACAATGGCAGCTGAGGCTGTGTTGCTTTGTTCATCAGAAACAAAGACCTGTCACTAGATTGAAGGAAAAGAAAAGATGAGATAATCCTACACAGTTTACTGCCAAGACAAGCAAACAATTGGTGCTTTCATTGTGGTTACATGCAGGTAGAGAAATCCAAACAATTACCTCAGTCTTTTTTACCAACAGAATTGAAAACTGTCAGAAAACATCTTTCTCCGATTATTCTTTCCTTTCGTAGGATTCTACAGCAAAATAGTGTAACAATGTGGTCAGCACAGTCTGGGTGGATTGTTCAATCTGCCAATCTACACACAGGTCCAATTCAATTTTATTTTGTATAGTCCTATATCACAAGCAAGGTAAACAAGCAAGAAACAAGAACAGTTGGGGGCCAAGTGCTTTTGACAAGTTGTCCAAGCTCTAAATTACAGGTAAAATGCAGAAACATAAGACCTTCTTGACCTCTGTTAATTTCGAAGTCATCTGAGCATGATTAAAAAGTACAATGTAAGTTATGTAAGGCAATGAGAAAAACTCAGATTCCAGCATTGAGCATACAGTACATCAACAAATCTCTGCATATATGACAGCCAAAGTCTTGACAGATTGTTTATCAAAACTAGTCACTTGACAAACAAAAATGAAGATGAGATAATTCTACACAGTTACTGCCAACAGCCACTAAACAATGGCGGCCCCTCCTCAGTGAAAGCCTATAGAAAGAAAACAGATTTGAATTTGTACAGGGCAGGCGTGTTTGGTTCCTGCTAGTGCACTGAAGAGATTTGACGAACACACTCCTTCTACACACTCCATGGCCCCGATGTTTGTGAAGCTTTGCCGCTTAATAGCTTTCCTCCTCCTCCATCTTCCTCTTCAATTGGACTGCTAATTATGTAAAGTGCATAGCTCGATGGGAAACACACACAAACACGCACACGGACACACACAAGCGCACACGCGGACTGACAAGTAGCAGCTTAATTACCATCCGAAATGACGTCTTGATATCTCATTTAAAAATATGGAACAGTCTAAACTGCGATATATTGAGGACACACAAACTGAATCCTCACAGAGCACCTGCAGTATGTTTTCAAGGCACCATCATTAGCTTTCTGTCAGAGTTGAATGACTATAATCACAGCCGAGCTATCCGTGCCACCTTATGGTTAGCTCTTTACAAATGTGCAGTGATGTTTGTTTCAGATGCCAGCCCACTTTTGATTTGCTGGTTTGTTAGGAAGTATTGACACACAGTACTGAACAGCTGAAAGGCCTTGGGTGTCATTTTAAATCACTGCCCTTTGGTTGTGTGAGTTTTTAGCAGTGGTAAAATGGTTGACACAGAAGAATGGAAAGGCTGAAAGGTCTTAGAAGATGTTTTTTTATTGTTGTTTCAGAGTTGAGTCATTACTCTGTTGGCTGTGTTAAAAGGTTTGAAAGAAGGACTGCTGTACGGTCTAGAAAATTTGATGGCTTTAAATGGAACATAACATTTGTTTTTATTTCAGCAGTTCATTTAGTGGTTTGTTAGTGATGGAAAAGTTTATTTCTGTTTTATTGGCTTACCACTCAAAATGTTTGCACAATAAAAAAGTCAAATATGACACAACAAAGGTAACAAAAGGTAATAAAAATGAGTCAAATATCTTCAATTTTAAGCAACCAAATGCTGTTGTCTTCGAAAGGCACTGCTCACTGTACAAAAGCCACCTGTTTCTACTCTAAAATGAGGTCACCAACAGTGGCACAGAAGCACTGCTCCACATATAATCATTACAGCTGGTTCCTATGACTGTCATTTTAATGTAAGACTAGAAAGACCTCAGAGGGTGCAGACTTCCGCCAAGGCAGCTCATTTTCCTATACACTCTGAAAACAAACGGTTGTAAATATAACCTGTGGGAATAGACACCCCTTTAAAATAAATGAGAAAACAGGATATTTGTTTCTATGACTGTCCTCAAATCAAAAGCATTCATATGTCTTTTCTGACACATCCAAATACGTTCAGTAATTTTGCGTAAATTTACAATGTTATTCTTTGAAAAAATCCTGGATCCAGACCATGATTGGATCTCTCCCAAAATCGAATCAATAGGTCCTTGTGTCATTTCTGACCTTCCCTGAAAATGTAATCCAAATCAGTTCTGTTCTGTTACTTAATACACAAACATGGTCATATTTAGAATACATCTACTTGTTAATGTCTGTCATTTCAAGACGCAAACATGCTATTTTTGCCAGTGCCCTGATTTCCATGAACTTGACTGATGCAGAAATGCCAGTATGTGGTTCTCTGCTGTCAGTCACTCCTAGTTATTTAGGAAAGATGAGACTTGTCTTTCCTCTTGGCGCTAGCCTCAGTGGTTTTAAATTAACTGAGTGCATCTTCCAAACAAACCCAACCATTTCCATGTTTGGAGTTCTTCTGTCATTCAAAAAGGAAAGAGAGATGTGCAATGGGAATAAAGTACATCAGACTGCAGTCAAGCACAAAACCTTCATTTATTCTCATAGACAAGAAAACACAATTTGACTAGAGCACATCTCATCTGAGTAGAGATTGATCTATGACAGGCAATCCAACTGTTCTGTGCATTGTCAAAGATTGCTTTGATATAAAAGCTAGAATGCATACATTAAAGAGACATTTTAATTAATAATAATATCACAATAGCTGATGTGTCATGTTGCTGTAGGAACCTTTTCTACTGTCTTACTTTTTGTTTCAAATGATTTCTATTGACAACTTTTGCGACTTGCCAAATTGGTTACTGAGTCATACTATATTGTGCTGCATTCTTTACATATGAATGTTGCATGAACAGAGAGACCTTGTTCTATTGGATCACTAATTCAAACATTCATGCTCTCTCAATGCTCCACTGACCTTCCACTGCTTATCCATGGACTACTGTTACATTCTGCCCAAAACATTATTACTCTTTTGCTCAAGCACACTTTCTACAAATATTTCAAGCTACCAAACATAATGTGACATATTGTATACATTTACAAGCTGCTCTAGACCAGCTTTTCTGTATTTCCCTTGATGCTGTCAGAACCGGTGCATTTCTGTGTCTGCAGGGCTATTTTTTACTCTAAAAGCTGAGGTGTCAAAGCAGGTATTTCATGGTCGAATACACTTTATAATCTGTCGTGGTTCCCAGGAGACTCCTGGCCTGCTGACGCTCCTCTGCCTTTTTTGCTTCAGCGCTTTCATCGTTTTACATTTCATAAGAGGAAACTGAATTGTCCAGTCCAGATGAATTCCAGGTGGGGGCGGGTGGATCAGCCTATGGCCCAAGAAACTATGCATTTGACAGCCCATAGTTCTTTGTCTTTGGCCAGTGGGTGCAAGAACCCACAACCTACTTGTCGCAAACCTGTAGTACTAACCAATGTGTCATATTGTAACTTACTCAAACAAAGACACAGGTTAGATTTCCTAATTTAGCAATGCCATTGTTTCTTCACAGGCAAAAAGTTGGGATATGCTGTGTAATAGTTTAGCGGTTTGATTTTAGCTTTAACTAGTTTATACTGCCATTGAGTCCTTTGGCAAAACACAAGTGGTAAGAAAAGGTCTAATTTACATATAGTTTCCATGTCTAGTCTTTGTATTAATTGAATATTCTGCTTGTGTTCTAAATCTAAATTGCACTGGTCAGTAGAGAAGGTTGTATCTATGGAGGAGGGAGCTTTGGTGATTTAATTTTCTGCACACTGAGCAGCATGTGTTCACCACAGACTTGTACCTGTCACTCTGTAATGATGATTACAGCTGTAGTGGCCATATGGGACATGAATGCCAACGCTTCTCTTTGAAAATATATTATAATATTGCTGTCCATTACACGTTCTCTGTTTACATTTGTGTTCCGTCTGCTTTCAAGGTAGAGCTGTCAGGAGGATATCAAGCATATGTCTCCAAACCACATTATCTTAACTATAATACTCATTTAAGGCAGCACTATATCTCTTTCTAGCTGTAGCATGTATACCATACATGACATACAATGGCGTAGCTTTGAATTCAGTTTGATGCCTTCCTTGCATAAAAAGATAGACCCTTCATGGACATGTCACTTCAGCTCTTATGTAATTTTAGATTAGTCTATTTTCTATTCTCTTTAGATGACAGCAATTTTAGATTAGTCTATTTTCTATTCTCTTTAGATGACAGCAGTGGCTTAGGATGTAAAGCGGGATGCTTGATAACCAGAGGGATGGCTATATCACACAGTTGATAGTGCTGATGTGTTCTCCTTTGGCAAGACACTTTACCCTTCTTGCCTGTCTATTAATATGTTTGTAATTATTCTGGTGTGTTTAGTGGTGGTTAAAGAGGCCATACACACCATATTGCTGGAACAACTCTGCCCCAGGGCATTTAGGGCTGTAGTTGTTGCTTACCATCACCAATGTGAGAAGACGTAGAATATAACTATAACTTATGCACTCAACTCAATGCCCAGAAAAGCTCTTGGTTGTCAATTTTAAGTCTGGATGTTGTCATTGAAATACGATCTTAATTACCAATTTGTCATTAGTTGGTTTATTAACGTTTAGTGCAGTAAGCACTAAACGTGCAGTCTAGCACTTTGTGGGCATGTAGTGACCAACTGTAATGTTTTCTGGCTGTTTTTTTTTTTGGCTTTATTAGATAGTAGTAGTATCATCCGGCAAACTGTTGTGAGATGGATTCAAACTCACAACACCAGGGCAAGCACTGATGGCTTTGCATATGGGCAGCACGCTCTACCTACTGAGCTAAACAGCGGCCCAACTGTAAAATGTTTTCTAATTTGTCATCCACTTACACTGACACACATTCTCCTTTGTTCTTTCAGAGTCGTCGATCCTGTCCTTTGATGGCAGCATGTACATGAAGGTAGTGATCCCTCATGTGATGCACACAGAGGCGGAGGACGTCTCTCTCCGCTTCATGTCTCAGAGGGCCTTTGGTCTGCTCATGGCCGCCACGTCCAGGGACTCCTCCGACACGCTCAGGATGGAGCTGGATAGCGGCAGGGTCAAACTCACCGTCAACCTCGGTATCGTATAAACCGTCTCTATGGGCCCACATCCGCATATTTTTGGGCCAAATCTATGTGCTTTTTTTCTTTTCATTGATCTAGTGTCAGTCATTTCTAACTAACTAAACAAATTACTGTAGCTTGTCTTTGTAACTGCATGCTCTGTTTTGCTTGGAATTAAGTTCTCTTTTGGCTTAATGCGTAGATGTTTTTGTAGAGTTTTATGTCCATCACTCTAACACTAAACATAAATAGCCATTCTCTACAGCACATCTTTTGAACACACCATAAGTCTTTCAATCATATTCATTGTAAAATACAGCCACACTATGTATTACAATTATTATCATAAGACATAGATGGCACTCTCTTCCAACAGAGATTATTGCAGTACAATAAAAACATTAACTAAGCTGCAATCTATTTCTATACAAACATCTCTACATTTACTTGCACTATGATCTATTTAGTTATTTTGTGGGTCTTTTTTTCTCTTTTTTTAACTTTTGTTCATGGTATCAGGTTCATGTTCCTCTCAGTCCATTAGAAACTCTGTAGCTGGCATTTCCCATGCCTTGTTCAAAGATGGCACTCACCCCTTCAAAGGCCCAGAGCCTGCGGCCCGTCTGGCAAACAGCCCGATGCCACAGCACCCAGGGCGTCCACACCTGGAGGCTACCTTATAGAGCACAATACAACATCAAAACAGACACAAATGTTTGCCTGTAACCACTGCTGCTAAAAACATGAAGACTGTCATGTTTTTATTTTGCCAAAGTGGTCAAAGTCTACTAATGACCTGTATCTGAATGGGTTCCTTAGACTTCAATAAAAGAAGAAGGTGCTGAGTGGCTCGAGGCTGTTTGCTTCCACTTTTCTGTTGCGGTTGACGGCACATGATCAGCCTGGTCACACCGATTTCAACTTGGACAAGTTATAATATGTCATCAAAATTAAAAAAGGCACCCAGCATGATGCAGATGCATAGGGCCATATTTACTAAGTGGTGCACAAAATGCTTTTTGTACTTTTCATAGCAGAAAGATGTAGTGCAAAGTCACTAGCCTTGTTGGTGTATTTTATGTTTATTAGCATTTACTTCTTTCGATAATTTAAATTTTACGGCATTTACAATGAGTATCATATAATGACTCACAAAACCAGCATACAGCCTACAATACATCACTATACTGAACTGGACTTGTTGCAAAATCAGTGTGGCTAAATACAAGCGACCATTTTAAAATTTAGTTGCTCATTCAATAGCCAAAAACATCAACAGTACAATTCAAGCAGCAAAAGATAATTTTCCTGCTTCCAGATTAGACAAGCTTTAATTAGCTTTTATAATTAGTATATTAGATATTAGTAATGACATGGACGAGCAGGTTAAAATGGTCGTGGGCTTCACGTGTCCGTCCCCGGAAGGTGGCTTGTTTTGCTCTTGGTTGTCTGCAGCTGTAACCTTGAAGGATGCGATTTCATCTGTCACTTATTCTCCCTCCCATCTAGACTGTGTCAGGATAAACTGTAACTCCAGTAAGTCCACACTCTTCTATAGTAACTCTTTGATTTAAGCCTGTGTGCGAAAAGTGTGTTAGAAATGTGGGAATGTAGTGTGCTGATAAGAGGATTTCCAAGATAAAAGGGGAAAAGTAATAGCCAAAGATCAAAGTTATGCAAATCGACTTATATAGATTTTAAATGACCAATTTTCTCAATATGTTTCCCAATAGATAGTCACTTAACATTTGCACTTTTAAATTGCATGATTGATGTATTAGTTTCTTAAGTAGCTTAAAATTTTGCTGTTTATATATTTTTTTTCTGTTGTAATTAGTACATATATTAAAAATATGAATTTATGTATACTTAATATAATTGAAAAAGTGTAAGA
>JAVQKG010151716.1:0-20863 GCA_036025885.1 Hypseleotris bucephala | reverse complement strand
CTGTTTTTGATCAATTCGATTTGTTTTTATTTAAGTAATTTAATTCAAACCATGGATAATATGTGATAATTAATAATACAACATAAATAGTAAAATACAGTGGAAAGGTGAGAGCCGAGTTTATACCTAATTTAATTATATAATGTTAAGTAATGCTTTGTGACTTACGAATGAATAGTGCTTTCCTAATAATGAGTAGTTTTGTAGTGTAGTGTTGTCCTGTTTTACTGTGATCTAAATCTTTCTTTATATAATTACCCAGCCATATTGTGATGTTTTTGGTATGTTTTTCGGATAATTTTTACAGTGGATATCTGACATAATTTGCACAACATAAATACTGTACTAAACACACAGTCGCGGGTGAGAGCCCAGTTTATACCTGCGTCCACTGGCGTCTCTGAGAACAGCAGCCCCGGGGTCCACCGCTCTGGCCTCCAGCTCCTGCACCTCCTCCAGCAGAGACTTCTTCACAGTGCGTCGAGTTCTGTAAAGTAAAGGAAAGTCTGACTATGTTCAAGTGTACCGACATATGTGATTCATGACAGTGTGCGTAAGTGTTGACACCGACTCAATGCGGGTTATGTAAACATTTTGGTCAAGTTAAATTGCTTGTATATGGATTTCTTATGTATTTATGTGAAAAGTGTGCTACTTACGCGGTCCAAGCATAGTCTTTGAGTAAACACGCAGTAGGCACCAGGACGAGGCCCAGCCAGAAGTGCCAGCACTGCATCACTTTGCCAGCCTGCAATGACAGCACACAGACGCCTTTTATTTAGAAGAAAATTAATTTAAATCCAGTATTATGTCATGGTTCTTCACTCAAAGCACATCTGGTACAAGCAGAAAAAGCACAGTTTTACACACACAAAAAAAGTTGGCAACATTACAGCATTGACTAGTCAGCATCTTTCTCACACATTTTATTAGATGACTCTATAATCTAAAACAAACTGTCAAAGGGATGTACGTTGATAAAATCAACAGACTAAACTAATCCCAACTTGTTTCAGATATCCAGCTGCAGCAAGTCAGACTCATTGACCTTTAGCCCGTCTTTGGGCCGTCTCCAGGGATTAAACTAGCCTTCCTCACATTTATGTAGTTTGACCAGGCAGTATTTAAGCCACTGTTGTTTGTTTATATAAATACCTTGCAATTCTTAATTCCGGTATATATTTTTGATAAATGTATTTATATGTAATCATGCATTCAGTTGGTAAAGTCAGACGATAGATTTGGAACTTACTTTCTATAATGGGAATTTGTTTTTTATTAAAGATCAATTTTTCTTAACAAACTTGACTATGTGACAAATAACCGCTTAGCATTCTTGAATAGTAAAACTTTCAATCCATAGATAATTTAAGAACGGTTAGTCTTTGTACAGTTATTGTGCAGCAGAATACTCAGGAGGAACTAATGCTAGGAAGTAGGAACTTTTTGCCCTTAAAACTGGTCCTATGAAGTTAATTCTAAACTTGACACATTTTTGTCACACATGCTCCGATCCCATGCTGCAAGTACTTGAACTATGGTAAATCTATTGCTCCGCCATAAGTCTCCTGGTTTCCCAATTCACGAAGCACAAATCAACTGTATTGAATGGATTTAAATGTACAGACGTTTTCCATTGCCTGTCGCTTGTAGACAGATGGATATTTAGACAGAGGAGGGGAAATTGGAGAGGTAATGGGGTAGTTACAGGGATGATGGAGGCATGGGGGGCGGATGTCCCAGACCACTCTTCACTAAGGCTTAAGAGCAGCTGCGGAGATATTTGACCGCATTCCTGATTTTTGACACAAATTGAATTAATATATTGAAATTGAAATAAAAGACAAGTGGTGCGTGCTGTGGGTCAATATTTGATCACATTCCGATCTGAACTGACAATTTGCAAATCTGGAATTATTGATCAGTTGTGACAAGGGCTGGATGACATGGCAATAAAAAATGAATTGTGGAAGTCTGCATTGACCATGTGCTCTATGGGGTTCTATGGCTTGTTTTAACCAACTCTATGTAGTAGTTTCTCTGTTTATCTATAATAAAACATAAACAAATCAAATAAACAAATCTGAGTTGAAAAAAACCCCAAAACATTTCGCTCCATCCCACTGGAGACTGGTCAATACCCTTTTTCCTTAATCCAGTGGGGCCCTTCACCTTTCACCTAAACCTCTTCTCATCCCAACTCAATCAGGAGAGACAGGACCTTCTCACTCCCACAGGGCTGCCCTCATGACTACAGACAGCAGCCCACCCGCTTGAGTCAACGCCTCCAGACAGGGGCAGTAAACGGCCCGGGTCGGGTGACAGGCGGCAGGTGCAGGAAGCCTGGGGAGAGGGGCTGGCGGGGCATAAATCTCCCTGAGGATCTATCCGGAGCGACCAGGATCACCCAGCAAGGTGTGTCATACAGGCGCCAAGCCGCGGCAACCAAGACCAGCAGGTGAAAGAGATGTCGCAAGAGGGGCTATTTTAACCCTCTCAACCACTCTCGTCTGAAATGAGTGACATGTTTAAAAACACTACTCGCCTGGCCCAGCATATCCGGGGCAATGGGGATCTTAGGCCAGATGGCTGAATACACCGCGAAGAAGAGCATCCACAGAATCATGCTTCCCCATACAGCCAGATGAGAAAACTGCAACACAAAAGACAGGAACACAGATATACAACCATAAAAGAAATGTAAGTGTAAATGAAGTAAAAATCTGAACTTGTACATGTTGTACAAGAATTTTAAATCTTGAATTGTAAACTGACTACAGAAAGGGAGTGTGATAGTGAATGGAGATTAAGATAGAAAACTGCTTGAGGTCAAATAGTTTACATACATCTAGTCCCAATATAGGCAATATCCTCCCTGCTCTTTCTGACTTGGTTCCCCTGCTCTGATCCGGTGTAAGGGGACACTGTGTGAATTCCCCGGGACCCTGCTTTATTACGGACAGGCTGTTGTGTGGACAGCTGAACGGACAAAGATGTCAACACCATCCCGTACACGCCACCAATCTCTCACTTAATACAGACAGTTTTGTACAAATCTTCAAGGATCTGATATAAATAATTGTGTGAATGCTGCCAACATAAGCTAAAGCTGGTGGTTTCAATAAATATTATTCTTGCACAGAGATTGATTCATGGCAATATATGTTTTGAATTTTTAGGTTATTTTAGCTTTGTTTCAGTTTTCTGGTGGATCTTTGGTGAATCCTAGGGGGTGTGACTAGTTCTACCACATTTTTTCAGTGAATAAGGTGCAAACAGTAAAATGATGGATGGGTCAGACAAGCTTTAGGCCAAGCTTTCTGCAGCTGTCTAAGAAAAGACACTCAGAGAAAACACACCGCTGCCAGTCCCAAATGCACATACCTGGAATGCCCTAAATCCAAACATTATAATGGACTATGTCAAAACTATGTGCTTAATATAATCCAGAAATTCTTTATATTGTAAACCTTTACAAAAATGTTTGATGTACAGACTTTTTGACCTTAACAATCTAAAATAAAAAAGTAATTTGTCAATCTAGATTGCCTCCCAGGAATGAATGTGAATAGTTGTTCTTTGTACCCCACCTAAAGCCCATAGTAGCTGGGATATGCTCTATACAACCAAACAACAGGAAAAAACAGAAGATGAATCATTACTAGGTATGTTAAGCTTACTGTAAGGTAAAGAACTTTAAACATTTATCCTGCTGTCAGAGAAACCTCAATCCTTGATCATGAAACCAAGGTAGGCCGCTTTTTCCCATGGCTTTCCTCACTCTCAAGTATTAACATTGAGTTATATGAAAACCTCACAAAGTCGTCTTCTCATAGTGGTCACCCGCTCTGTATTTGTCAATGGTTGAGTAAAATGCAGCACATATGTTTAGTGTGGCATAGTAGACTGTGTTATTGCTCCTACCCTGGTCCAAGCGGTGGTCTCCATTCCAGCTTTTAGACACACGGTTACAACCACGTACTGCGTAAACACAAGGAGGCAAATAAAAATGAAGAGAAAAAAAAAAATGGATTAGTGCTCCGGTCACTGTGGCGATAATAAACATTAATGTTTTATTGTAAACTGTGCGATGTCTGGGAAAATACTATGCACCCCCCACATACATTAACAAGAAATAAATACCACAAGAAACTGTAGGGAGTAAAATGATAGAGAGGAGTGAGAGACAGAAAGAAACAGTGGATTAGAGTAAAGAAGAGACAGGCTAGACAAGGAGAGATTGACTGGAGACCAACCAGAGTCTAAAAGTGCTATGTATGTTGAAAGATGGAGACATATTTGCAGAGATGGGTTTTGTTTGTTGACGGGAAATACCCAAATTTCCACATCATTAATATTTTGTCTGTACCATTATATACAAGGCAGAAGGCACCAAATATCATTCATAGTTTAGTCTTTTAGCTGGCTACTTTTTACTTCTACTTGAATATTAATTTGAAGAAACAATAGTCTGATTTGAGTAAACTTTTTGGCAACTCTGCATGTCAGTAACACAATAAAAACAAACAAATATGATGCTTACTGTGTAGACCATATTCCCAGCAAACAAGTAGTCGTTCCCCTGTCCATTTGGGAAAGGAGAGTCTGCAAGGGAACACACAAACTTTCAGTTGGATTTTATTTCTTGTTTTAGTTAGTATGTTTAGTCCAAATAATGACCCACACTTACCATGTTCCAACATTTTAAGAGGGAACCAGAAGAGGATAATTGAATGAATCAGTGCATTGATACAGTGACCCCAGAAAACCTGAAAAAAGAAAGAAAGATATACTCCATGATTTTACACATAAAACTTGAAACTGCTATTTCTCAAAGTTGCACAATTATTGGGTTATATTCTTGCCATTAAAGCCGACCGTTTGTACACACACTTATTCCCCACACCTACAGTTACATGTAGCTGGTGTAAAATAAAGACTTCCTTATTCTGGGCCATGAATTTCATTAATGTTGCCATAGAAACACCTCAATCCCCATGCCGCTCTTGTTTACTTGCAGGCGAACCAAATAAAAAGCAGGCATCACTCGTCAAACCCACATAGTACATCCCAGAAGGCATGGCAAGTCAAACACAGAGAAGATAAGCACTAGTGTAGAATAGAGCATGGTATAGAGATATATACATACCCTGGTGTTGAAACCCTCAGCATTCTGGGTAATTCGGTATAGCTGAGGAAACCGAAGCATGTTCTGCTGGCTACATGGTCGGTCAAATATCCCCAGGGTGAATGGGGGCAGTGCAGTAAAAATCTAAAATAAGACAAAACAATATCTTTACTTTTACATAGTTTTTTTGTAATAAAATGTTAAAATATACAGAATAATGAAACCATTAAAAGCAGTATACTGTCATTTTTTTAATATATGACATTGTCCAAAAAAGTCAGAATCCATGCTTACCACATTATAGAGACCTATACACCAGCGCTCAAATAGGATCTGTCCAGAAAACCCATTGACAAAGGCAAACCAGAGCTGTAAGAGAAAGAGAGGGATCACTGGGATGAGAGGAACAATAGTACAGAGTAAACTGCCTTAGGGACATATGGTTGAAACAGCAGATTTTGTTGAACACCCAAATTATACTTTATAGATCAGGCTTTTCCAATTAATCATCTGTCTTCCATATAGATTTTGCATTTGCTGATATGACTGTAATAGTGATAAAGTAGTGATATGTAGTACCAGTCAAAAGGGCCTTATTTAACTATTAAGGGCCTTATTTAACTATTTGTGAACTAAAAGTTTTTCAGATTAATTCTTTAACATGATGCTGACATACAAACAACAGTAATTTATTTCAAGGACTATTTTAGTAATTCTGAATTTACAAGAATGTTCCTAGAAAATACAAACAATCAATGATGGTATAAGTCCAAACTTTTGGTCTTCATCATTTGAAGTACCAATGCGTACTGTATTGTGTAGTCCTGGTGAAAACATTGCTCTTAATTTAAATGCAGGGAGAAAGTAACTCACTCACTCTAAATCTCTTCTACCCCTGCAGTTTGTGGCACTTAAGATTTTAAATGCATTCCTTGCGGGGCCTGTACCCACTTCTGAAACCACAAAGTGACTTTACTGAGCTTAATCTCCCAAAACAATGTGTCTAAATACTACTATGGCCCTCGGGACTGGAGCCCTCATTAACGCTCTCTTACTCGTTTCAAGCTGATGTGAAGGAGATAGAGGACATGTTTGGGGCCGTTGGCGGGTGCTAAGGCATTCCTTGGGCGTACAGTGAGAGATACATCCTCGGTGTGGGGTAAGATAAACAGAAAAACTGCACCCATCCCCAGTTTATTTAGACTGGACAAAGGCGGTGTCTAACCTCTGACCCCCAAAGCTTTGCAGGGAGCCAATCATGTGAGATAACAACCAAAACACAGAGTAGAGCTAATACAAGACATAAGATAAACATGCGATATCTTTGTATGTATCGTCATGAATATCGAGATAACAACATGATAATACGGTGATATTTACCATTATTAAGGTTGGAACAAAGCTCACAGTGCACTGGACTAAACTGCAGTTAATTTAAAACCATTTATAACTAAATATCTAAATTTAGAATAATCATATATTTTGTCATATTGTCATAATTTCAGAGGACAATGCATTTCACCAGTATAACATGAGTGCAATAAATTTAGTTTCTTAGTTTCTTCTGCTGACATTGTTAGACAAACACATTTGCCCTATAATGTGTAGTCCTATCAGACAGACAGAGAACTGTGGCTTGAACGGGACAGTGGGCCGTGGCCTGTGGCTCCCTGGATGACCTGCACCTGCTGGCATCCTTAATGTCAGACAGGGGGTTAAAGGGGGGTGGTGCACAGCTGACAAATACCCCTCATAACAGGCGGGCCAAGGCTGCAGTGTGCCCTTTCAACAACACACACCCAAATCTGCTCCATCACTGCTGATCTAAACACACTTTCTTTCCATTCGTGTGTGAGCGTACGCAGAGGAGACAGAAAGCAGATACCAGCAGGGCACCTCGTCCATCACTGTCACCCACGTCCACAAACAGCTGCAAAATGTCTCTGTTAATGTAACTACGGGTGTGTATGTGGTGCATTAAAGCCCCTACCTCGATTATATAGAGGACCACATTCTTATAGAAACAGTAGAGGATGCACTTGGTAACACGGTTGTAGCTCCATGCCCCGTGCACCAACAGCAGCTTCTCCAAATAGGAAAACTGTGAATAAAACAAATACTTCAGTCAAATCTAGTCGAAAGTTTCAAACTCAGAAGGGAGGATGACCACTGATAGAGACTAGTTATGCAACATGCCTGGAGGTTTGTAGATAAGAATGGGGAAAGTGACAGAATGCAAGAGAAACTAGATAAGATCGGTGGAGCTAATTGCAGAAGGAAATTTCTTCACTTGTAAAGTATTAATTTACTGTCTGAATGCCCCTGTCTGGTCAGCTCAGCCTATACTGTATAAGACATAACAGCTGCCTCTTCACCTGTGACAGAGACTGGAGCCCCAACTCCAAGCCTTATGCCACTTGAGTAAACATTTTCCCTTGTTATGGTGCCCTCTCAACTGCTTCTGGGAGCCTATTGTTCAGACTAAGATATCCACAGTGTCAAGACTTCACTAAGTAAACAAAATTCTAACAATATTTATTTCTCTACATGTAGCAAATAAATCACAAGCTGTTCTGTTTTGTTTAGAAATTAAAAGGCCATACGAAGTTTAGCCCACACACTGTATTTAGAAGCCTCTATGATCGATTTACCAATACGGTTGCGTGCAGTTGTTGGTAGATAAAATTAGACTATGTTGCAGTGCCATTGCCCTCTGAATGAATTGGAAACACAGCTTAAGTATTACTAGGACAGTGTAGTTATAGGACATCTGAGAGCTTGAAAAATCCCATAAAGAAAGTTGACAAAAGGCTTTGACCTAACATCTATCCATTATGTAAGTATTTGAGGCTTGTGACTTGTTTATTTGTGTGCCCTTTAATCCGGTGTGAGTTGCACCTGTGCGATGGAGTAGTCAGAGGAGTTTGTGGCCTGCATGCCCTCGTTGCCGCTGATGCCAACGCCCACGTGAGCCGTCTGGATCATGCCCACGTCGTTAGCACCGTCGCCGATGGCCAACGTGATGGCTTTGACGTGCTTCTTCACCATGTCCACAATTTCAGACTTCTGCAGAGGGGACACTCTGTACACACACACAAGAAAGAAGGGACAAATGTTAATGCTAATGCTAGTCTTGTGGTCTACTGTTGTAAAATTGAAGTGGTTAGTATTTTTTATGGTTTGAATGACCATTATCCACCTATTTTTGAAGCTCATGTTTGAACATAGGAAAGCCACTGAGAAGTTAATAACGGTATATCTTAATTGTATTCGAAGCCTAAAAATATTACATCAAATGGCTTGTCAAATACTACAACACAACTTGTCAGAAGCAGTGGGAAATCAGAAAAGAACTTGGGTCAAGATAACCTAGCTGCATATAGTATGTAAGGTTGATAGGGAGATCACAGTACCCAAAGAAATAACTGGAAGAATAGACAAAAACCACACAGTCTAGTAGTTGGGGAATTGAATCTTGACTGAGGACATTTTTTCAGTGAGGTAACAGTGCTAACCACTTTCCTACTGTGCTGACTTGGAGCCTGTTTTAGCTTATAGTGCATAAAGCTGTGTGTACCCTGGAAACAATGCAATTAACCAATATTCAACAACATTAAGTCTATTTCCTCAATACAATAAAAAGTGAATAAATAAGACTGGGGCCAGTAAAGGTAAAACAGAAAAATGATGGATGATGTATTGGCATGGTCAAACTCACTGCTGGGCTGTAACTCCTGCCTTTTACCAGCTTTAGGAAACAATGATTCACTGTTGGTCTAATAGGACTCTGGGTAGCTTGTGTTTGATGTGTGCCGTCTTTATGAGTTCATGCGTTTCTCAATACAACTGAGTGTGCCTTGGAGCTGGTGTGTGTTCAGGGAGCTTCCAGAGGTACTCCACCCTCTCAACCTGTGTCACTGATCCAGCCTCCAACCGGTTCTGTCTCTTTATCCACAAAGAAGAAAACTCCATTACAGACACTTCCCTCAGGATGCACACGAAAGACAGTGACGTGTTCGCCTGCCGATACTTGAGATAATTTTACATTTTATTGTGCCATATGAGCTGAAAGAAAGTTACTACAATGAGGAAATAATAGGTATATAAAAATAAAATAAAATAAAAATAAAAGGTATGACTGCAGAAGAATATTTGGTGTCTTGCTTTACTTACAATAAGCATCTGTTGCATCAAGTTTTGGACTAGTCAGAGTAATAACAGATAACAGCTATCTTACTTTAGCCCCAACCCCAAGACCCATTTCATTAACAGTAAATATGATGGTTCCTATTTGCAAAAACACTACTTTAAACTCTACCTTAAAAATTGTGTAACTTTCCTTTTCCTTTACTTATTAAGAATAACAATGTGTGACTGGCAGCAAAGTAATAAAAACACAAGTGAGTGAAATTATGTTTACATTCTGGACCTGGGACTATGCTTGAGTTGTCTTCATCTCTGTTTTCAAAACATTTTTTGTACACGTGCCACGCCTCCTCGTACAGATTACTGCCCAAGAATAGTAGAGTGAGAGACTGGTTCTATGAAGCTTGTAGCACAGGGGAAAACTGATACTAATATAGGATTTGTGAAACAAAGAAAGTTATATTTCCCACAGTATCGAACTAGCAACAGGTGGCTTGCATTTTACTTTAGCACACATCTTAGGGTAAAAAGAATAAAATGAGAAAGAGGAGCTTGTTTTGAAGAATATAAGAAATGTGTGTCTGCTACTGTTTGTTAGAGTTGATCATATTATTACAATATTAAATTATGTGCAGCTGCAGGAGAAATCACATGCAAACTAAACACAATGATGAAGTAAAGCTAATGCAATAATGAGCAGATGTTAAGTCTCTGTAAATACATGTACACACTTCCAGTGGGAGCAGATTCTATGTGAGCTGCAAAAATAAAAAATATGTGTCAGTCAAGTAGTCTGAGGTGGGTGGTCTGATTATTAAAATTCATATGTGGCTGTAATGTATGCATTTACAAACTCACACACACCACAGGATGTACTCAGAGGAAACCCTCACAGCCTTGGCTTCTGTAATCGCTGCTGAATTATGGGATCAACCTCTGCTCTTTGTTTGCCTGGTTCTGTCTGAAGTGTGTCTGCTGTTGCATCTTTAGGCATCCTAACCACAAATCTCCCTTTATCTCTCTGTCTCTACTTTTCCTGTATGTATTTCTAACAATGTCTGGGGCCGAACAAAGCGGCTCTTAAGAGATGAAAGTGTGCTTCATAGTGGACCTGAACAGAAAATAAGCAGCTGGTAAGACCAGCTATAAACCGAGGCTAAGTGAAGTTAGGAGGCCATGCATCCAAGTGTATATTCACAAACCACTGTAGGGACATGATGTCACTGGCACCTCTGTACTTTAAAGCCAACACCACAGCTCATTACTGACAAGCATAACACTACAGGGCCCTAAAAGCACAGACTCACGACAGAAATCTCCTTCTGCTAATAATGTTTCCCATCTCATAAATGTAAAGTGTGGTGAGGCCTAAGCTTACATGACTGGGAACCACTCACCCACAGTACAGATTACAAAAATATCTGGACAGGGTTTTTCTTTAGTAGCTTTTATCTGCACAGTACAAGACATGCAAGCCAGGAGAACAAATAACACGTTTACAAAGAGGGCAGAGCAAATGAACTTGCCTCGTAAAAGGAAATACTAACTCCAACTGTATATGTAAGTCCTAAATTCATTTTTGTGTTCTGTAATATGAATGAAGAGTGTGAGATGCGAGAAAATGCAGAATTCTAGACAGCAGGATAGAGCAGAGGAAGCTCAGTGCTGTTCGTGGGACACCCTGGTCTGAATCCTAATGTTTTAATGAGTCAATTACTTCAGTCCTAGTGTCACATGTTCACACACAAACATCTCAAAGACTGACCGTGAAGAAAAAAAGAAAAGGACTTTTACACTTCAGCTGCAGTTCACTACATCCATAAAAGGAAACGTGCCATTAACGTTTTAGGGACAGGGTTGACTTTGTGTGAGCAAGAACCCATTACGACAGAAGTATGTGTGAGTGTTAGTGCCCCATGACCAAGCAGAGGGTGGATCATAACATTTCAAAATAATTGACAAATGGATTTTTTGTTGTAAAATGTTTTTCTTACCTGCAGCAGATGACAGCTTTACAGGACAGTGCCAGGTCGAGGAAGTTTTGTCGTAGTTCAAATGAGAGTGCGTATTTGAGTGTCTGACCATCGATGATCAACGCCAACTCATTTTCTTTTCTCAGCGAGTCGCCCAGAGAGGAGCAGTGAGTCGTCAGAGTGGCACGAGTAGCCTGAAAAGACACAAAGATATTCAAGATATTTCACAACAGTGTACTCTGTGTGACTCTTGGTGTGACCCATAATGATTATCATTAAAAAGGCTAACTCAAATTTTTTGAGCTTCCTATGATTTCATAATTTTCCCTTGTGAAAAACATACCCAGACACATATTTCATTCAAGCATGTTAAAATAAACCTGCATTTAAAGTCTCTAACATTCTAATCAGCTGAAAATGCTTGGTTTTTATCTTACATACACAGTAAGGTGAAGAAACCTCACTTTGCTACTATTTTCAATTGTTTACATTGGCGGTAGCAACAGAATGGGCACAGTTTCAAAAAGAAGATTAGAAAAATACTGCATAATAATCATAATGTCCGCTTAAATTGAATCAGCTGTAAATGTCTTCCATATTTCAATCATCCCTGCAGCACTTTACAACTGACCACCAGAGAGTAAAGTATGTTTTTTGTGAGCATATTGTGGCTTAAAAACAGTGAAGCAGATCAAAACCAACCAGGCCAATTTGTTAAAAGGTCAAAACCACTGAGACTAAATGGAAGACAGATGCTCCCGGTTGCACAGCTTTCATCTGGGCTAAGAATCCGCTCCTGTGTACACAAGACAATTAGCAAAGCCAATATAAAGTTAACAGTCTTAGACATCATCAGTCTCACATGATGGTCTGAGGGCTTGAGGCATGTTACACTACATTTCTTCACAAAACAAAGATGAGTGAAAGGAGGAAGTAGATGACACATGATCTGACCCAGTATCTAAACAGGGCACCATTGTACTTTCTTTAACACAGGAGGATGCATTGCGTGTTTGTGGGAAACATTTGCCTGCAGCGGCACAGTTGTTTGGGGCAGTTTTGATGGAGCTCAGTATAATAGAGGAACAAGGATTAATAGAAAAAATAAACATCCCACTGACTCGTAATGAATTCCATGTGGAAGAACAGACATGCAAGAGCCATCAGACAGGCCCACACATATGTACACCTAAAAAAAAGTCTATAACGCAGTTCTCTTAACATGTACTGTACATAAATGTGGTACATGCACAAATACAATCTGGAAAAATATCTGTCAAAAGTGTAACTCATGTTATAAAAATATAAAATAAACAGAGTTGCCAAATCCATTTCAGGAATTGTTTGGAAAAAAGCATAGTCCATAAACTATACACTTAACCAGACTTCAACATTCATGAACAGTTTAGCAGAACTGTAATATTCTATGAATGTATATGGTCCATAACAGTGTATTATTGGTGGCAGAGACCCCTCACCTTTAAACATGATTCAGCAGGTCCATGCTTAGGCCTTATTTCACATGCAGGACACGCACCACATAACTTGTGGCATTATGGCATACACTCCCTCTGCACAGTGTGTTCCTCCTCTTCCCAAAAATCCCTGAGCTTGTTTTCCCAGCCTAAGGCTGTGTGTTTTTCTTTGTGCACCGGAATTCCTGTTTGCATTCACCTTTCTACCAAAACAGGCCAAAGGAAAACACAAACAGAATGAAAGGATTAAAAGAGCTTATGGGTTGTCAGGTTTCTAAAGCCCAAAGTATGTTAAAGTGTGTAAAAAGATTGTGTCTTTAAATGCATGCATGAGTTGCTTCATGTTTGCAGTAATATATAATCTAACCTATTCTAAATATAATTATGCAAAAAAATGGAACAAAAAATATACGATTTGGCAAATTTAGACTGTTCAAGGATTCTTAAAAAAATGAGAATGATAAAGTGATAAGAATAGGGGGACTATTTAATGTCCAGTCATTAGTTGTTTAATTGTTGTTGTCAAACCCTGTGGCCACAAACAACAGTGGTTCAGCAGCGAGGTGCTAATATATCACAGTGACATGTCACAGCAGGTCTATCAGCTCCTCAGTGGCAGCTCAGATAAACCATGATAATAACCAGACTAATGCCACTGTGGGGCTTAAAGTGACTGAGGCACAAACACAAACCACAAGTTAGCCCTCATCGCTAACAAAGCAACATTTACAAAAAAACTTATCTATATTGTACTTGAGATTAACAGTTAAAACATGTCTATGTCGCTTAGAACAGCATATTAACAATTTATGTTACAAACTCAGTGTTTATTTTTCCATCTGCATCTAACCTTTGAAAGGCGGAAACACACACACTTGCACACATGCTCAAGAGAGCTTACTGCCTGGAATTTTATCAGTTTTGTATTTAGATGAGAAAGTGGGGAGTGTATGTAGGCAGTTTGAGAAATCACAGGTCGGCCACTTTATTGCATATAACCAACTATAAAATGCATAAAAGCACAAACAGTCGCGCACACATCCAACCCAGACGGCTACACGCAGGGTAAAACCTGAGAACAGCAAATGTTGACTTGTTCCGGACCACCTTCTTTTCAAAGTAATCTTAAATGTTAGTGCCATTATATTAAATGAACATAGGCCCATAAAGCATACCAAAATGCTCTAAGCAAGATAAATGGGAATAATACCAAAGAAAAGGAATGTGAATCGGACAGTGGACTATAGGCAGACAGAAACACTGCTGAGTGAAAGACATGCTCATATCTGAAGTGCAGATTCTGTCACCACTCAGATTTAATACAGCGTTTAATTATCTGACTGTGCATCTGTGCAAACACCCACATCCTCAGCAGCCCAGGCCAGAAACACATACACGTGCACTGAATGGAAAAAGGACACACAAGGAGACTTTTAACTGTTAATTCTCTAAAGGATTAAGTTTTCATTTGCCATTACAGCAAAAATACTGGTGTTTGATGATAGAGGAGCTAAGTGGCAAGCAGTAGTGAGAAAGTTAGCTGTGTCATATTTGAGCTTGTGAGGGTGATGCACAGACTGTATTAACTAAACAGGTCAACAATTTCACTAAAGATCAATAAAGAGCAGTAATAAAAAGTAGTCTAACTCCAGTACTGAGTGCCTGATTCATTATTTAGTATTAAAGTAAATGTAAAAGTAATGTAACTGATTAGCTTCTGTGCTTTTGAAGTTATGCTCTTCTTGTGTCAGAGGCAGAGGTGGTGAGTGTAGACATAAATTTCAGCTCCTGTGTGTCCATCACTATTGACTTAACGCGACGAGACAAGGAGAAGACTGGTGCGAGTCTGTGTGTGGTACCAGCTCCTGAAGGTGACAGATGGCGCTTGTCACAACTTAGCGGTGCCAAACCGTTTACCCAGAAGGCACTGCTCCCGAGGTTTGTTTTGATGAGGAGGAAGAACCAAAAGGAGCTCAAGTTACGAGTCCCTCATCACCCACAGAGGGATCAGCCAAGTCTACAACCCCTCACCCAGCCCTGTCCAGATTGTCTATCTGAAACGTAAAGTACAATAAACACTATGCCTGCGAACACACTTGATGGACAAATCCTCATTGAACACATCGTGCGGTTTTCCTCTCACACACCAAAGGCCGTGTAGTGGCTTCCTGTGAGCAGAGAGGGTGCTGACAGATGTGGAGGCTGTAGTGTGAAGCAGACACGGAGCAGAGAATGTGTGTAAGAGGAGAGGTCAATGTGCAACTGCTGCCATAAAAACTAACAGCAAAAAAGCAACATTCACACGACTTGACAAGTGACCAGTTTGAAGAGAGGTATGAAGCAGGGCTGGGTGATATGTCTGACTTGTTTCTAGTATGACATGTTACTGTCTTAATTAACGATGATAGTGGTCAGTAATGGATTTAGAGGTCTTATATTGTAACTTCACTTGTCATGTCAATTTGGAATAGACTCTTTGTGTTCTATTTTGAAGTTTTGTTTGCTCGTACAATATATTTAAACAAAAACACATAAAACATTAAAACACTGGGAAACACCATTTTTAAAAATACCATAATATTGATATACCATGAACATTTCTGTTCGTATCACCCAGCCCTTAGGTCAAGAGATGGGCTACTTGTCTAAAATGGGGGCTAGAGGTTACTTGTGAAGTGTGATTTAGTTAAGTTTCCTTTGATTCCCGTCACATAAAAGCTACACTTTGTAATAGGCTAAAACAAAGTTGACTGGGCTTAGTGTGAGATATTTTAAGTTGGAGAAAGATAAGCACTTGACAGAAAACAGTGTTGCTTTATCCACTGAAGGTACTGTAACAACCAGGCTAACTGAAGATACCATGAAGCCCCTATATAAGCACAATGAAATCAGATATTTGGCAAGTTGCAAGATGCTGAGTGTGCATCATATTTTCCATTACAAACTATAATGTTTGAGTGATATCCATTCAAAAGAAAAGTTAAGAAGACCATTTGCTCTATCCATTGATGATTCAGTAAATCTTTAAAAATCTCAGACTCAAGCCAAGGTCAAGGACATATCAATAATGTGGACATTTGCTATTACTGGACAGTACCATTATGTGGAAAGATGGATTATTCACTCAAACACTGCAGATAAATAGAGTTTGTATTGATTTGAAACTGCCTAGGCTGGCATAAAGAGTTTTTTCTGACAACACACAAAATCACTCAAAAAAATCGATTATATTGAAGTAAAGTTAGTCATTTATGCGTAGTTTTGCAATATCCCTCCAAGTGCTAAAAATAAACCTTTCAACAAATATATAGGTCTTATGTTTATGCTGGAAGAGCAACCAGTGGAGAGCACAAGTCATCCATTGCCTGCATGCTTCATGACAATATTCTGCCTCATTTCAAGTGATTGAGGTGCAAAAGCCGATTTCCTAGAACGTAATGCTTGATGTGGAACTAAACTTAAGTTGTCCAAGTTAGACCAAACTTGGTCAACATGTATAAAAATAAATGTGATCACCTAACTAAATGCAGCGCCCCTGTGCTTTTTCTAAAGCAATTAGGATCACAAGTTCAGATCACAAGCTCCAAAAAAGGTCTGTGAGCAGCAGAACATCCTCCAACAGAAATGTACAATAATCATTTACACTGTAATCACATGAACTTAATAATATGGACCTCCATTGTCCAATATTACCACTAAAAACGTGTACAATAGGTCCCCCATTGGGGCCAGGACTCCCCTGTAAATGAAATTCTTAATCTCAGTGGGACTTTCCTGGTTAAATAAAGGTCAAATAAAATTTTTTTAAAAATTAAAGATCAAGCTAAAAGTTCAAGTATCCCTTTAAAGTTAATAGAGCATCCTAAATAAGCATTGCGATGCAGGCCTCTAAACAAGTGCAATACACATAAGTTTATGTGCCATTATTCACAGAGCTCAGTAAAGTAAGAAGACTCTTTTACATGTGTCTAGTTGTCTGTACTAGTAGTAGTATGTGTGAGACAGATTTTCACATGATCACAATCAGGTTCAGTTAAGCAGTATGAACCTGGAAAGCAAAGAACATATAATTAGAGGTATATATATATAATAAAATAGCCTGTGGTGGTGGTTCATTTATACACTGTACATCCTGCTCTTACTTAAGGGAATGACCAGGTAACAATACCACCGTACTATAATATGCCTGATAAGAAGACGTATACTAAATTTCCTTATGATTAAACTGTATCTGATCTGCAAAGAAATTATATTTAATCAATATGCCCAATGATTTAAGTCATTAAAGAAATATTTTGGGCGGGATAATAATAAATGAGTAAGAGTGTAAATAATGATTAACATTAGCAGGTGTAAAGAAATTGGAGGGAAACTACAAAAAGGGACAAAAAGCTTTGACTCCAGCACTGTTTTCCCCTTTTCTTTCTTTTTTCTAAAGCGGACACAGGAGACTTTAATTACCTCCACCTGAGTGAGGACAAAGAGTCCCACCCACCGCTCCGTGTGAAGACCACACCCTGGTTCCCACGGTAACCAGTGGATACCCCCCAACACACACACAACATGCTCCCCTGAGTTTGAACAGACTGCTTTGAGGGGTCAGTGGGGCAAAGATACTCACGTCAAGAGAGTCCTCATTGACCATGATGAGGGACATCCCGTGTGTTACCAGGCGACACGAGTAACCTGAGAAACAGCAAAGGAAGAAAATGAACAGTTATCATCTTTTGAAATCCTACATTTTGTAAATGAAACAGTTTATCATGAAATTATCATAGCTTATGTAACTGGGTCTAGAAATGTAGACTATGTGTGTCCTTTAGGTGTACTTTAATTCCTGGTACAAATCAACTATTTACACCCTGGGCATATCTGTAAAACTGTAGCTAATGTGAGCAAAGGCATGTCTGGAATTTCACAGCTAACATAATAGACACTTTTCTTCCAGTTGTGATTTAATTAGCTCCAGTCCAGACTGACCATGCTGTACATCAGGCTGCTCTAACAACCTGTACACTTCTGCATCATGGCATTCCCCTTGACCCACATAAGCGGTGGCATGACATGTCTTTTCTCACATTTTGAGTGTACCATGTACCATGTTCCAAGTGGGATCCTCTCACCTATGTTAATAGCAGTTTCCTGCTTGTCTCCAGTGAGGACCCAGATCTTGATGTCAGCTCGCATCAGAGTAGCAATGGTCTCTGGCACACCCGCCTGGAGACGGTCCTCTATGGCGGTGGCACCCAACAGCATTAGGTTCTGTTGGAAAAACAAAGAAGAAATCTAATTATATGAAAATAAGAGCAAAAAATGGGAGTTCAATCAAAGACCAAATTTTAGGTTTGATACTGATAAATATGCAGTATGTGTCTTATGAGGGAAATATCATTCACTTCTAATTCTACAGAGGCACTGCCAGAAAGTTCAGTTAGAAAAGCAGCTACAGTGGACTTTTACACCAACTGTGTGTCTACTCGCCAAGAAGCAACCCCATTACCTCTAACTATAATTGCATGTGTGCCCTTATTAGACACACAAATACACAAGCTAACACTACGGTGTTGTTGACTCCAGTTTTATGGGGCTTTTGGCAGGCTGGCGCAGGTAATTATTCTGTGGTCTCCCAGTCTGAGCTGCCCTCTACCTCTGGCTTCCTCTTTTTCCCTTCTTACTTTTCTCACCTATCGACTCTCCCGTAAAAAACTATTTTAAATTATCTGGACTCTGTTAATATTCTGCTTTAATCCACAGCAATGAATTTCAACAACTGTCTACATTACATGTCCTGTAATTGACGGTTTGAAAATCCAGAAAATATGGAAGAAGTCTGCCATCTGCTGGAAAGTCTAGGCAGAAGTTTTCTGTTAAGGTTTACTGCTGTTGAAGAGCTAATTAAGCACAGAACCCAACATTGAAAATATGTAAGCTCCAAAAACACAAGAAACCAGCCTTACGCCCTGCACAAATATAGTATATATGTATGTAGAAAAAAGAGATTACCTTCTCAATCAGTTCATAACACTCCTCTAGTTTCTGAGCGCGGTCTTTGAGAACAGTGCTGGCCTGATTGTATTCCTTTAGCCATTCCTGATAAAATTCCTCCTCTAGGTCCACATAAGCAAAACACAATGTCCTCAAACCTGAAGGTAGAGAAGTAAAAAGTAATGTGTGATATACAATAGATATTGATTGATCTAAATTTCAATTAAAATAAAGAAAAACCTTCAGTAGCAAACTGTTCCAGATGAACAACAGTCAAATCTTTGTACTGAGATGCCTCTGTCAAGCGTTCAAATATGACATTATCCTATAAAAGTGCAACAAAAATATCTTGTTTTTAGGATTTCCTGCAAGAGATGTTTTCATCAGAATCAAAATGAGTGAAACCTACAGCTCCTTTGCAGTATAAGCGTAGCTTCCCACTGGGCGTCCTGACCACCACAGACATCCGTTTGCGGTTACTGTAAAGTAAGCAGAGGATTAGCCGCTGTACACAGCATAGACTTATTTAACACATTACATGCATAGTTGTTGAGAAACAAACATGGCTGTGTTACCTGGAAAATTCTAACACATTTAGCAGCTCATAGCTCATCTCTGTTCCTCTCTGAAACCAAATATCACACAACGTAAAACATGGCATTGTAAGTAACAACAACATCACAAACTTTTACAAACTTACAGCATCAATAATGACAGAATCAGGCGTCCTGGCTGTAAAGACAAAACCTAGACCCTTGGCTCCTTTCACTAAGGCTCCTTCGTCTGGTGAAGAGGCCTGGTAGATTATCTGGTTGTCCTCTCTTTCTGGAACCACAGTGTGGCACACGGCCATCATGGTCAGGAACTCACAGATCTGAGGAGACGTCGGCTGGACACAAACACAATGCGTTTAAGCACCAAAAAATGAAATATAATGACTTTTATGTTTGGTTTAAAGTGTAGCTTACATGGTTCTTCTCTATATTTTGGATGAGAGTAGGGTCATCAAACTCTGTGGAGTTATGACTATTGGATGGCAGGTTGCTGTAAGAAATTAATATAAAGCACAAACATACATTATTTAAAGTTTGTGGCAAATAAGTAGTTTTATCAATAAATAAATGTGATTAAAGACTATACAGTAATTAAGACACTAGAAAGGTGTTTAGTACAGCAAAGTGACTCACCTGAAGTCTTCCATAGATCGATCACAGTCAAGATCAGGGAAATGACTGCAGTGATAAATGGGGATTGCAAAAGAAATCAATGAGCCGATTAGTTCATTCAAGCATGCATGATTAGAATCGATGGACAGAATAATAAATAAAGTGCATTGATTACTCTATGTTAATAGCTATTATGAATTTATTAAGTCCAAAAAGGTGTTGTTAGATGAAAGGTGCATGCAGCTGCCAAAGACAGTTCTATTGGTCAGATTTCTACAATGTGAACTCACTTACCCGTATGTAATCCCAGCTATGGTACACTTCTTAAAGTGCATGACATTGCAGGTTAGTGTTCCGGTCTTGTCAGAAAAGAGATACTTTACCTGAAAAACGGTAAGAAAAAGTAATTACTTTAAAACTGTTTACATATGATCAAAGTAAATAATTAATGAGGAAAGAGCCATACCTGGCCCAGTTCCTCATTAAGATTGGATGTCCGAGCCATGGCAGGTGTATCCGTTTCTGCATAGTACATTTCCACATCCTGAGATAAATAAATAATAATAAAAAAAATTATAATTGTGAAGATCGTGGTATGCTCATCTCCAAATTGTGTGTTTTTTTTACATTTTACACAAGGTTCACTTTGTATGTATACTTTAAATGTATATAATGATGAATGAACATGTACAAACTTACCCAGTTGATAAACAGCGCCTGCGTGAACTTAACCACTTCCAGAGTGACCAGCAGGCTGATGGGTATTAGGTTGTTGTACAATATAATAAAAGTCAGAAGATTGTATGCAAAGTTGGTGGAGATATCACCTGCAAAAAAGTACATACAATAGCATGCAGTTAAAGACATACTAGTAGCACTGTAAAGATAACGCAAAAATACTAAATATATGGCACATCAGTTTTTAATCTGTTGAGGATATAGTTAAAAAAAAATTACTATGAGAGCCTGAATAAAAATGTATTGACATTA
>JAVQKG010151499.1:0-10195 GCA_036025885.1 Hypseleotris bucephala | reverse complement strand
TGATTGTTGTGTTTTTAATTGTATTATGTTCTTTAACTTGTCTTTTTTTTCTGTAAAGCACCTTGAATTGCCTTGTGTATGAATTGTGCTATACAAATAAACTTGCCTTGCCTTGCCTTGCCTAAAGTATTGCTGACATCAAAAGCAGGAGACTGCATTTATCAGGCTAGTCTTTTCTTTATTAATAATGCAGATCTCAAACGCTGCTTTTTCAGGCTTTTTATGATGAAGGGTGAGCAGCAAAGGTTGTAGAAAGTTTAAAATGGTGTCTGTGTGGTAAAAATAACACAGATAAAAAATTGCTCTGACTACTTCAAAACTAGCTTATTTTCTGTCACTTTTCTAGAATTTGTAAGTAATTTTGAAGTCAGTTTTTGTCCATTTTGTAACATTTAAATTTTGAAAGTATTGAATTCTTTCTCACACCTCACACTGTGGTTTTCAAACTGTGATTTACGTAGATACTGTATGTTACTCAGGCTTTTTCATAAGTTCTTTCCTCTGATTTAGAAGAGACTCTTCTCAGTGCATGTCAACAGCTACGGTAGCCCAGTAGGGACATGTTGCTTTGTGGCCTTGACAAAACCCAGTGGAAAATACTGAAACGTAATAGTGTACTTTTCCTCCAACAGTCATAAGTGTATTCCCTCTTGGACTTTATGTTATGCTTTTGGTTGTCTTAAGCCTGCATTTTGTATCTACCAGGTGTAAAAACACATTTAATTGAGTAATGGACAAAGTGATGAATTTGCATGGTATCGGGCAAAAATAAACAGGTGAGAGATTAGGCAGTGAACTCAGGTAGCAGGGGACAAGGGAGGGAGGGAGGGAGACAGTGATGACGTCGAAGCATTCTGTAGTCAAGGGGAGGGAGGTTACACACAGAGAATGAGAAAGTGGGAGGTGATGACAGTGGGGAGAAAGACAAGAGGACAAAAGAGACGAATAAAAAAGTCTGAGAAGAAAGAGAATATATGAAGAGAGAAAGTAATATATATAGGCTATAGATTCTTCTATAAGTGACATCCGCATAGAAGCTGTATGCAGTCTGTTGACATGGGCAGTGTAAACATTAGCACACTTCTATTTCAGGATACAGTGCCAATTCTCTACTGTCTTTTATACAGAGATTTTCTAGACATTTGAAAAGTTGTTCAAATAATATTGCAACTATGAAATGCATATAACACATTTATTTTTGGTGACAGTCATTATGAATTGTAAAAACAAGAAGTTAAATGTCAGGTATATGTTATTGTCCCAGTTGGAAAATTTGTGTTTGACCCATCCTTCAGTGCCACCGGGACAACCTGTCAGGAGCAGTGGGCGACCACATGGCCTGGGGACCCTTTTCCAGATCTTGAGTACCCATTTGGAGGATTAGCCTATTGTGCATGTTTTAGCCTCTTGTCTCTTTATGTTGTATATTGGGTCAATGGGCTCAAACACAATCTTAATGTTTGTAATGAAAATTGCAATTCAAAATCTTGCAGCCCTTTTTGAAAGCAGTATGTAATATTTTCAAGTTTCTAAAAAGCTGCTTTAATAATGCTTTTAAGGACTAACAGCAATACATGTTATTTTTAACAATATGTCTTATTTTTGAAGCTGTGGGCCAAATGAAATCTTGTCAAGTGCCATGACTGGCCCCAGAACCACACTTTGGGCATGGTCCTCTACTCTAGAAAAACAATAGCATTCTAGTAGTTTAGTGCTTTATTACCTAACAATAAACACAGCCAAAGTCAATCAAATATTTGCCATGGGAGACTGAAGTGGAACTGATGGGCCAACAAATAGAAAACAGGGCGAGCGCTTATTTGTCGAGACATCTTTGAGCTCTCGGTTTAGCTTTCAGTGCTGTCACCTCCTGGCAAACAGATGAGATCACAGCACCAACGGGAAGCTGTCAGTAGGCAAGGTTCACTGAGGACAAAGCAGGCATACAAAGTACAGCGTATAATGGGAGGTAAGGGTGAAAGTGAAATGCTGAAGAAGTAATTTTTGCTGCCACCAAGTTTGAATGTGTGACCTAAATAGAGTGACTTGCAATGCTAACTCTAGAGAGCAGGGGCATACTGGTAGCTGGTTGATATTTGAAACAGTGTTGCCAAATCTTCGAAAAGAAAACAGCGACCAAGCCAGTGACCAAGTTGATGAAAATAAGCCATCATATTTACTATAGATAATACATATAGGCTATTCTGTATAGTCCTTTTGCTGTTTTTATAGCATGATAGTGCCTCATTCTACACTTGAGATGCACAAAGTAACAATGCACTGACAATACTCACAACAGAGGAGAGAAAAATGGCTAGCAAGCTTCATAATGAGACTGTCAATAAAATAAGGCCAAAAACTGAATGTAACTCCACAAAAAACAAGCCCAGTCGATTATAACAGGGTTGGCTACTGTGATCTGAAGCTGTAATGGGAGTGAGAGGCAGACGTGGGTGTTCCAACAGTAAGTAAAGGCTTTGAGTCATGCCCCCAACCTGCGCGACCCCACACAATTCACACTTTTTTCACTGTCATTTTCAAAAAGGAGCCAGCAGGGACTCTTGCGTCACAGAGAGCCAACTGCTTTAAAGGAACTCTGTTTTATTCTAGCTGCAATATCTTGTTGCATACATTGATTGTTTCAAGTTATTACCTCCAGCTCAAATTGTATACATTTTTGTTTATGTTGTTAATTTCTGTCTCAATATTCATCAGAAGATCTGTAGACGTCAGCAGCTCTGAATGACCCTAGACATTTGTGGTGGCGGAAAAGAGGATTTTGCAGCTAAGGTAGTGATGGAGGAGAGTGAGATGGTTCTGCTGCTGAAGTGGTGACAAAGGTACAAAACTGTTGTACTAGTGTCCACTGGTATACTTTGATGTACGGCAATGGATGGAGCTGTATTTTTGGTGATAATAATCATATTGAATTAAACATGAAACAACAGGGGAGATGGTAATAATAACATCTCATATTGAACTTTCAGCAAGCCTCTTTGTAATCCTTTATGTCGGTGCCTTTTTTCCATGCACAATGTCACCTGCGTTATTCATGAGGTGATATTTACAGAAGAATACGCTGTTGATGCCTTGTAAGGGCGGCCCTAACGAGCAAATGTGTTGTGAGAATACACAGAAGCATCAAAAGCTTAGGGTGAGATTCAAAGCTGTTTCCGCTGCACTGCGTACATCCAGAAGCCAGTTTCTATCTACGGGTATAAAAATTAAATCAGAGAAAATGGAAAATTCTCCTTTAAGCTCTTTTTAGTGAACATCAAAAATTCCTATGATCTAATGCAGAGTTTGGTTAGATTTGGGCTGTTGCATTGCTTCAACTCAACCCATGTCTTCCACACATGGATGAAATGAGTTAACTTTATTCCATTACTTTAAGTAAGTAAATTGTACTTCTTAGAGTAGTTTTAATGCATCATACTTACACCTACTTCTACATGAGTAATATTTGGGTACAATTTGAGTGACTCACTACCCACGACCCACTGCAGTTACACTGGATAATTGAAAAAAGTGAGAGAAGTTTGACAATTTTAATTCTATTTATTATTATTAATTATATTATTTTGTGTATTTTAGTTTATATGTAGCTTTTTTCATATTGTTTTTGTTTGGAAATACCAGAAATTCTTAATGAGATTTTCACTTGAGTAAGTCTCTGACTGTGGATCTCTGCTTTGTATTCTGTCCCATGTTTTTCCAGGGCTATCTTTCGGAAGGTCTGGTCACTAAGTGGTACTGCTCCCCTCGTCTCCTCCTCTCACCCAACAACTACACTAAGGCCATTGATATGTGGGCTGCAGGCTGTATTCTGGCAGAGATGCTCACCGGACACATGCTGTTTGCAGGTAGGACAGCATAACCAACCATTCTGACTGACTGAGGCAAATCTGGAAAGAAGACTGTGATGAATATCAAATCTGTGCCAATATTTGCTTAATTAACTTTCTGTATTATACTGATGTTAACCTGTTATGTAAAGATGATCATTTCAGAAGACAGTTTTGGAATAATTTGAATCCAAATAATTAAAATATATGTAGATATTTCTCTCCCTCCTACATACAGTAAATGTAGCCTATATTTTACATCAGGTTTAGAAACAACTAGATAAAGAAAAGCAAGGCTAAAATCAAAAAGCCTCTCCTTATTTTCCCTAGTTTTGAATAAAAAAGGATTAATAAATACGTCATTATTTCTGCGATGATTTGGATAACTTGTCCTTCCTTCATGTAAAAACATTAGAAACATAGCTTAGTGTTTAGTAAATTTTACCCAAATATTGCCACTTGCAGTATACAGTTATTATTGATTTTCTGATATTTTACAGATCTAAATATTTCCTAAAACACTGTTCATGTTCTGCTCCTGTGATATGCCTTTCAAAGAATCATCTGTATCGTGCCTACACCAGAGCATGACTTTGTGTCCTTAAAATCCATTAGAAGATTGGATAGCATTACTTTCACTATGACTGTATTCAGTATTCAAGGTCAAACATTTGAAGCAAAAAGTTCAAGTACAGTCTTTTAATAGTAAATGCAGATTCTGGTGAAACATGCTCAGTGAGGTGGCATCATGTACACTGAAAAAAAGTGCAACATTCACACAAAAAATCTTTTATTGTCTCTTAGGCTAATAGGTCACACTACAAATATGTGCGTTTAACGTCCATGGACTGTTTCACATTGATATAATTTAAGGATTCTCAAATACAATCTAGAATGTGTGGATTGAAGATGATAGAAGGATTTTTTGCAATAAGCTAATTGAAAATATAACATCTGGAAATATGAGTTGTATGGAGATAATTTAGTTGGACTAATCTAGTAAATTGAGACAATGGAAGATTTTTTGTGAATGATTACAACACAATTTGTACGTAGAGCAACGTTTGTCTTTTTTCAGTGTAGCAGCCTCAGAAAGACACTTGATTTCTGAAGTCTCCTTTCTCCTGAGCAGAATATAAATGATGACAGAGTTTGAGAGTGAGTGTGAAGCAGAAATATGCTTCTGACAGACTGAGCTGACCTCCCAGCTCTCACTGTGCCACCAGGGACCTGCTGCACTCGTGTAGAACTGGGTTAGGACAATTTCTATGCAAGATTTTTATATTAGACATTATCCCTCTCTGTCTTACTGTCAGGTTGAAGCTATAATTTGAATTAATGAGAATATTTATTTTAGTTGTTCATAGCATAAGGAGCATTTCATGTGTTTTTATATTATTTTATAAGGGAGAAATGTAGAACAGATAATTCACACTCCAAATAATGAAACAGAATAGGTATAGAACCAAGAATAACATTTGTGGGTGGTATATTTTGTGAAATGAAAAATCCTCCCAGCTGTGTACTTCTGCTCCTGTACAATTACTACTACTGAAAATGAATTGTGTTGGCTCCCTCTGGTGGTGGTATTTGAGCAAAAAGCTTCCAGATTGAATGCTGCATTGCCTTAACTGTTTTACTACCTCAGCAAATTTGAAAAATTGCAATAAACTGATGTGTATGTAATAGATAAGAAAAGGTAAGAAGCAACGATGAACAAAGTGCACTAAAATTGAAAATGGCTACTTAATCAATGTTAGACAGTCAGCTAGTTCTTTCAATGTTAGTTCATGGTGCATATAGCCCATGAATGAAAACTGTTTTTCAGTGTATTTGTCCAGCTTTTTTGGACTAAAATGTGACTATACTGTTCATTTGCAATTAAAATGGCAATCACAGGAGCAGTCATAGCAGGTATTTGTTTTTTGTTTCCCAGGAGCTCATGAGTTGGAGCAGATGCAGCTGATTCTGGACACAGTGCCGGTGCTGAGAGAAGAAGACAGACAAGAACTAATGAAGGTGTGGACTACTGTGTGCTTATTGTTTCAAATACCTTTACGGTGTTGTCTTGGAGAGAAAAAATATGCCATCCAACTTGTACTTATAACAAGATTTAACACAACCAGGAGTGAGAATGTATATGATATTTTGGGTTAAATTTGGATAAAGTGTAATAGAAATAGCAGTTTAGCTTAGGTCTTAGCTTAGGTTGAATGTATTTTTAACTAAGGGTGGGCAATATGGTGATAAACATTGAATTGTGATATGAAGAAATGAAGATCAAACTAATCTTGGAAAATCTTTGAATTGTGATACAGTATATTCATTTATCATCTGCTTTTCACACGTCATTTTTTACTGTAACAATGCTAGTGTTCATATTATTAATTAAAAAGAAAACAAATAGTATTATGATAAACGTTAGACTAGATGTACGAATTTGTAGTGAAAATGGTTTTATGTTGCACTATTCTTTCAAAATTCAAAGTCAACTAAAATTGTGAAAAACTTGAAATCTCAGCTTAATAAAAATCGTGATATTATATTTTTACCAAATCGCCCACCACTATTTTTAACCCATTGTTTTCACCCCAGGTCATGCCTTCGTATGTGAGTGACAGCTGGAGTGTGAAGAAGCCCTTCTCTGAGCTGCTGTGTGGAGTGGAGGCTCAGGGTGAGTGACAGGCACAAACCACAGATGTCGTCAGATCAATTCTCTCAAGAGTCCTCAGTCTTGCAGATCAAAGGCACACTTACTTAATCCATGCCTTTCAAATCCCTATCCCCTGTCCCCCACTGGGCTGTATTTACATCAGTACAAGCAGACATTGATATAGATGTCTACCTGTGATAGCTGAGTGTGGTGTCCATAGTTACAACAGTACTGTACAATACTGGTGTGATTTATCTGGTACAGTATATTAATTAAATGCACTTTAAATGGGCAGCACATGCCCTTTCTGTGTTTTACTGCTGTGTTGACTTTGCATGCTCTCTTTGTGCCCGCAAAAATATTTAAAAATAAAATATTTTGGACAGTTTTTGGACAGTTTTCCAATAGTTACAACAAAATTCAGTGATAATATTGATGCAGTTGAATACAATTTGTACTTAAATAAAAATGGGACCAAACTTGAATTTCAGAGACTATAATACAGATGATAATGTTACTTAACAAGTCAATATTCCCCTCTCCTCAGCTGTGGACTTCCTGGGTCGGATCTTGACATTTAACCCCATGGATCGCCTGACGGCTGAAGCAGCCCTGTGCCACCCGTTCCTGCAGCAGTACGCCTGTCCCGAAGACGAGCCCGTGTCCACACATCCCTTCCACATCGAGGACGAACTGGAGGACAGCCTCGTCAGTGAACACTCTCTCAGCAACAGCAACAGCCAGGCTTCAAGCATCCACTGGGACAGGTCAGATATAGTTCCCACCCCCCTGTACTCAAGTATATTTTTCAGAAGTAAATTTTTCATTTTTCGCAAAATCCATATTAAAAAAGATTGGTGGAGGCGAATCTGCTATGTGGTAACTCCTGATCACAGCTAAAAGAAATAATTTTAATATGAAAAGTCAGTGAAATACATTAAATGCCTTTTCTGTGTAGAAGTATTCAGCTATGTTTTTAGATTGAAAATGTTTGCACTATGATACTACATAGCTTATAAGCCTCCATCGTTCTTTTAAACTCTTATGATATGGATATTTGTGTAGTGAATGGCAAAAATGAATGGGAGTTTTACTTGTGGAACCAGAGGAGGGCGGTCTTTGTTGCAATATATATATATATCACTTTGTCCACAGCTGTGAGACTAAATGATTTTGTGTTTGTAGGTTTGGGAACAGTTTATCCACAGATGTATGTTGGCAGCACTCTGGAGGGAAGTGCCGCTGTATGCCCCCCGGCCTCATGACCTCAGATATGGGAGACACCACAGAGGACGAGGAGGTGCAGAGAGACCCACGTGTGAACTCTACTACACTGCTGGAGGAGGCACAGGTACGCATTTGTGTAACGTAATTTTTGTCTATTGGTTGGTAAGAATGGTAATATCTCTAGAATGAAAATCCAACATGGCTGCCAGTATTGTAAGCCAGTATTGTTTGTAGTATACTTTTTTGAGGTGCAAAGTTGTCTTCACTACTGTTTATTTTTTAATATTTAGTTCTTTTCACTCTTTACATGTGAAGTATGTGTCTGGCTAATGTCTTTTAGATTCACTTTCAGTAGCATTTCCCACTGCTGTAGCAGGCTACACACTGTATGAACGTGTTTGTTTTTCTAAATCAAAACTTCCATGGTGTTACTTTAACCCATAAAATAGTTAAACGTTGCCATAACTGTGATGAATACATTTCTGTACTTTATAAACTTAGTTAGTAATGGTAATGGCCTTTTTTCACAGGTTGACCCACGCAAGTACTCCCACAGCAGCTCGGCTGAACGCTTCCTGGAGAACTCCCACTCCTCTCTGGAACGGGCGTACGGATTCGGAGAGCTGGACTGTGGACGCTCCTGTGACTACAAAGTGGGCTCCCCTTCCTATCTGGACAAAATCGCTTGGAGGGAAGGAAAACCCCAGCACTATTCTGAACCCAAGCTCATTTTGGACCTGTCCCATTGGAAACGTAACACCAGCAGCCTCCATACTGTTCCTGCTGAGCCTATAGGGGGCAGCATGGAGGATCTAGACATGGACATCGAGGAGAAACCAGAGGAAAAGGATGATTTATTTCAAGAGATATCCCGTTGGGTGGAGAGCACGCAATCCCGTCTTCACTCCCCGCCCCGTAGCCCGTTATTAGCACCACAATCGCCAAACTGCTACACCTCATCTCCACCTCTTCCACTATCTCCAACTGACCAGCCAGCTCCAGTCTTCCACTACACAGAAGTCATCCAGCCACCCTCCCCAGATTTTGATGAACACTCCCTAAGTCCACTTCCGCTCACTAACTCTCTCCCTTCCCTCGTTCCCTCATCCCCTACTTGTATAATTCTCCCTCGCTCGCCCGCAACAGCATCTCGCCCAACCTCGCCCCTGTTTCCGACCCTAAAATTTTCGGCAAATTCCTCCAATTCGTCAATATCCCAGTCAGTTAATGATGATTCCCTGGAATCGCTGCCCGTCAAGCAAAAAGAGCAGCTGTTCAATCTAGATGTTTTTATCACAAAGGCGCTAAAACTGTGCAGGCAGACGAAAGACAAAACAGAAGGGAAGAAAGTGATGGAAGCTGGCTGGAAAGAGGAAACCAAACAGACTGGCATCAACAAAGGAGTGCCAAGACTGCCTGAGCACAGGACTCCCCCGCCTCAGATGCCTCACTTATGAGAGGCATTTAGTCTACCACAAGAAAGATCTGGTCCATTACAAAAGCTAAATATGTGGCTAGGCTCACCAGGTGTTCCCCTTTGCATTTGATTGCACAATATTTTCATTTTAGTCCAACAATTTGTGTCCCACGTTTTGAGTCATGACAGCACAGACATTTATCTATTTAGTTTTATTTATCCGTAATGGACACGTTTCCTTCATATTCATGAATCTGTGTAAGTAAAGTCAGATTAGAAATATATTGTATGGGACACTATGGGAACACATATAGTGAAATAATTATAACTGAATATATATTGTATTTATTTCAGTTAGTAATTGGCCATGTATACAGTTTATGGTCAGCTTTAGAAATAGATTGTTGCTTGGTCGTTTTCTATGACTATTTAAAATAAAATAAGAGATTTGAGCTGAAAACGCTATGCAATTCTATGCACAGTGGCACATCTGGTTACCTGAATAAAAATGCTTTAATATGTATTATTAACCACTCAAAACAGATTATCAACAGTAGCAGGGCATTAGGTCTGACATAAACACAGTGTGGTTGTGGGTCCAATCACGGAAATCTGGCAGATGAGATAGTTGTGGGTTTTCTGAAAATTCTTCTACTGGCTCCTGCCCACAATCTGATTTTTTTGGCATTTTCGGTAAAACAGTCACATGAAAGAAAGAGACATTTTGCAATGTATAAATCCTTATACCTTGTCTTAATACCAGGGAGTCTTCCAATGGTGTTACTCACCAAAATAATATGCTTTTCCTGAATGTACTGTATATTGACTAAAATGAATTAAATTAAACTTTTCTACTTCATGACCAATGACTGACCAAGCGGTCCACCGGTGCAACCTGCTTTGTAAAGTTGTACACAATTGCTCATATTTAAATCATTAATATATTTCTGAAGACTGTTTTTACAGTTTGTGATGTCCTTTGTATGTTCAGATACTAAGCACAATTTTAATTTATGTGGCGTGAGTTGTGTTTTTGTTCTTGGAGAATGCTGT
>JAVQKG010151450.1:0-18002 GCA_036025885.1 Hypseleotris bucephala | reverse complement strand
ACAATATGATGCCAGTAACCTCAACAGCGCCACCTAGGCACTGACTGAAGAATGTAGTTTTAGGGAAATCCTTCACAAACATCCAGACAAATCGAGGCGGCAGTGGCACAGTGGGTAAGCGTTCAAGCTGCAACAGGAGGGTTGCCGGTTCGAATCCCCCCCAAAGGTATTCTGTTGTTGTGTCCCTGGGCAAGACACTTAACCCTCCTTGCCTATGAATGAGTGTGTTAGTGTGCCTGTATGATTGTGGTGGTCAGAAGGGGCCGTAGGCGCAGAATGACAGCCACGCTTCCACCACCTTCTCCGCTACAAGGCCGTCGGTCTTATAGCAGTTGATGCAGACGCATGGGGCGTTTCGGCAATATACATTTGCTGTTGTTTACGACAGCCTGGGTCTAGTTTTGTATTTAACTTAAGATGGTAGTCCCAAGCCATATAGCCAATTGCAGTTTTGAACACAATTGCAAGTAGCTACAGCATAATGATGCAATAATAGGTCAACTCTTAAAGTTAGTCATTGCAAAAGGAAATGTGGCTAGTGTACATTATAGCCATTAGCTAACAAGATAATATCATTTTCTTAGGCATGTGGGCTCTTGTGTGTGTGTTTGTGTGTGTTTTTAATAAAGGAGGTCAAACTACCATAGAAATAGGCTAACTAGTTTAAAATGTATTTAGTCATCTGTCAATACATTTACAAATTGTTAAAAAATGTATGTGAGACTTTTCAAGTTCAGACTAGCATTTTGTCCTGCCTTATGTCTGCTGGCTTTATACTTACTGTCTGTTTCTAAACCTAATGTAAAATACGGATTACATAAATGAGAAGCAAATGTTATAACACACTGTCTTCTGAACTTATCATTTTTGTCCATCTGTAGCCTGTGGTGCTGCAAGAGTCCATTGGGGCCTGAGGCAAAATTTCACAGGGGGCCAACAACCAGATCTGACCATATTTACAGAATCTGGCACTGACAAAAATTGCCCCAAAAAATTATTGGAAACAGTGCACAGGTTCATTGTTTGCTACTGCGCTCTCCTCTGTTTTAAAGACGTAGATATGTCGTTAAAACTGCAGCAACTGACAGCCCTAAAAGCATTGTTTACAGTGGCATGTTTGCTTTTCGTTTAGTTTACGTCACGTCCGCTGTTTCTCTGATTGGTTAATTGTGCCTGTTAGTCCCGCCTCTGAATCGGCCGTCTATGGGAGCGGTTCCAGACTAACCGTGGGTGGCATGGTGGCACAATCTTTAGCACTTTTGCCTCACAACAAGAGGGTCCCGGGTTCGATTCCTGGACCGGGCAGTTGGGGCCTGTGTATGTTTTCTCCGGGCACTCCGGTTTCCCCTGCCACTAAAACATGTACAATAGGTTCCCCATTGGGGCCAGGACTCCCCTGTAAAAGAGATTCTTATTCTCAGTGGTACTATCCTGGTTAAATAAAGGTCAAATAAAAAAATAAAAATAGCCGATGTGACGGTAGGAATAATAATTCACATTATTCTAAAACTTATAGTTTGATGTATCTGAACTAGATTGATTTCTGGGATCACATGACAGCTGACTGACAGGCGATGGCAGCTGAACAGATAGTCTCTGCGGTGACAGGATGGTTATTGACAGAAGAGATGGGACAGGTCAGAGAGGCGGGTGGGCTGATGGGACAATTAAATGTCATAACAAGGACAGGCTGCACTGAAAAGGATGGACCCAAGGATAGAGACAGACAGGAGCACCACAGAAAACCACCATCATAAATTAGGATTAAAGGAATCTTGGCAGGGTCCTCTCTTTTAGGACCAACATTGCCAAACAGACTACATTTATATTCGGGTATACTTCTGCAGTATAGTGTTGTTTTGAGGAAAATGTACCTTTTTGATAATTGAATAAAGGCAAATTAGATTAATTCTAAGAGAGCACTGCTTCTTCAAACAGACCATAAAAGAGCATCAGTATATTAGTTAGGCTAGGCCATTATGTAACTTCAACAAAATAGCCCTGTGCTATCACATCAGTTTACTTTAGGCTCTTCATGTGCAAATTGCATCGGACTAGGCCTTGACTAATCTGCCATGCATCATTTAACAACCATGAGGTAGCCTGAGTTCTTCTGTAGCTTAGATATAGGAATATTGAAACTTGGTATGAGTTTTAATCTATTCAACTTTTCACGGTCCTGATCATTAGTGCTAAACTTGAAACTTTGAATTGGTGCCAAAATATTCCTGATTCATCAATATGAAATAGATCCATTTGAGGAGAATTCTGATGAGACTGCTTCTCTATGGAATGCATACTCCAAGGCCTAATCACTTTCTGGTTCAACACGGTGCTACAAAAAGAAATGGCACTTCAGAAATCAATGAAAAAAGATGGGCTCCATTATAATTCAAAGTTTTCATTTGCAATATTGAGCTGTCACAGAGACTCCTGTCTTCGAGATGAATGTGTATGAATAAAAGGTATATTTTCTGAGTCTTCACCTCATACGCTTGTATATTTCTATGTTTCTATATGTTGTATAAGAGCCACTTGAAAAAAACATCCCCAGCCTATAAATATTCAGCACATGGTAAATAGAAAAACAGAGCTAAAGGTGGCACTAACAGGGACTAAATCTTCCACCACTGCATGTACACAAGAGAATAAATCAGACATGGGCAGGAACGCAGAATAAAAAATCAAGTGCCATAATTACACCTTGTGAGGCATCGTAAGAAAAAGGCACTCAAAAAATTACATGTAATGTTTTTGAATACATTATAATAGAGGTGTAAAATATTCTGGCGCTATCAGCTTAAATCACAGCATTGAGTGGAGCGGCATCCACTGGCCCTAATCAAGATGCTGAAGATTTGCTGTGTTTATCTAAATCACTGAAATTATTGTCCCGCTACCAGCCATAATCACGAGCGGAAAATGTGGGAGAGCTGGAGGGAGCAGTAAATTGTTCGTTCATGAGAAAAAACACATCATGACAAACATCCACGTGTCGCTCCTTTTCTGACAAATAACTTAGTCATAATTCAAGTTTATTTACTGTGTGTTGTCTTGTACATTATATAGAGGGTCCTTTTCTAACACGCAGAAAACATAGAAATGTGAACCTGATATTTTTACTTTGTAATTGAGAAAGAAAAATACACAGTCAATAGTATAGCATGTTTTCAACCAATCACACAGGAGTTCTCAGATTGGTTGAAACATTTTTCAGTTATCACAAACTAGAATCGGTCAGAAATAACTGAGGAAGCTGATGTTTAAGTTCAAAATTACAGCTTATTCACTGCTCTTTTATTTTTTAGTTTGAAGGAATTAAAGCCAACTTCAGACTGATGCTTGTTTTTCTGATACTTCCTGGTTTGTGTGAACATGCCATAGGATTGAGAAGGAGAGGAAGAGAAACGAAGTGCATAAAATTTCAAAACTAGACACCATAGACAAAGTCAGGTACTACAACTTTATTTGAGTAATTGTAACTATTTTAATTAGGTACAAAATTATGCCTTCTTCTGGCTGTTTTAATTGTGTATTATATCCCTCTACATTTGTTACATATATTTTTGTTTACTCTCGTGAAACCGCCTAGATGAGTATTTTGAGGATTAATCAATAATGGGCACTTTATACTGTATTGTAAACTATGAAGTATAGGAAATGGGGTTGGGTAAATGAATTTTTAAGTTCTTGGAATCCCAGCTCTCACCATTAGTAATAACATAGCTCAAGTAAACAACTGCTTTCCACTCCACAGCCCGTGACCAAGGCCAAGTGTGCAATGGCCACAAGGACAGTGGACTCATCATTCCTGCAGCTGAAGACAACATGCAGGAAATAGCTTTAGTTAATACTATTAATGGCAGTGCAGTATGTGTGGTATTGGACAATCGGACCACTTCTATCATAATTTAAAGATGCCAGGCTAGGACAAAACAGGGAGAAATACAAAAAATATAGAAACCAAATGGAGTTTATTTTGTAAAACAAAGCTCTCTTTACTTTTTGTACTTTCAGAAACACAATTGTAATCTCTGAACAAATAGAACTTTCCTGATGATAAAATACACATGAATTTAGGCAAAACAAAGGAATGTTTATGGTTGAGTGAATTGCTATCACTAAAAGGCTGTGGCTGTGTCAGATTATTTTGTCCAAGATTTATTAATCCATTTTTCCATTTGTAGGTCCCTGCAACTTCTGGCCGAAGGCAGGTATTATCCTCTTAGCTTAGCAGCTATAGTGTGACAAAACTATAATTTATCAAATGTCTTTCACTAAATTGAGCAGTTCAGCGTGATTGCTTTCACAGAATAAGAATAATGGTAGATATGTGTGTCATTCTGGATGGAACTATTGACCATAAAACAGCAGATGAATAAGGCGGTTCTATCACCTCCCACTTATTTTCTATTAGGACCAAACTCACCTCCATGGCTTCAGCATGACTCCAGCACCTATTTGTCAAAGACCTCTTGGTTGGCAGGGAGTGTGCAGCCATATGGAGAAGGACAATGGCTGGGCCCGGCTGCCATTTGGTGCTATAAAAAGTAATTACTTCAAACTTCGTCTAAAGTTTGGCGGCTGAGAGGGTTATCAAGGTAATGTTTGAAAGAGCAAAGCCAATTGAAAGAAATTATGTGCAATAACCTATAGTGTGGACCAGCTATGAGGATGGACATTTACATTGAATCAATGCATTTAAACGTCCTTACTTTTATGACATTGAAGGTGTACTTTGACAGGACAGCTGAAAGGTTTTTGGAGCAAATTTAATTGAAAAATACATTATGTAAGTTATTAAGGAATATGCCCTTGGTCTAGAGGGAACTCCAATGTTATAAGGGACATAGTGAAATGGACAGTGAATGTGGCAATTAAAGCCAAAAGCACAAGGTGTAAAGTAGGTTTGTAAGTGACCAACCACTGTAATAGTAAGAATAATTGAAGTAATGGAACCTCTGAGTGAGGACAACTGCAATAGTTACATGCTCCAAAGTCATAGTGATGTACAGTACAAATATATTATTTCACTTTTTTCAATTGTTTACAAAAAACAGCTTTTTGGCCTTTTTGGACAGGACATCCAGGACAGGTATCCAAGGAGAAGAGTGGGGAATGATGTTCTGCTAACTGCCACGAGCTGGATTCAAACTCTTTAGGCTCTGAATAAATATAAGCACAAAAATCTTTTTTGTGCTTGGATTTTATCTGTCTCTTTTTGCTCAGTTTTATTTATGGCCTGAAAGTATATTAAACTCTCAGAGCTGTCAATGTAAGTGCAGAGTATATTAGGACAACAGATGGCAGGTTTATGAAAATACATCAGGAAACAAAAACAGTAATAGCAGTCAAGGCAAGATTTATTAATACTCTTTCTGTGGCGTTTCAGATATAAGAGCTTAATGTAATATTTGCAGGCTAACACTGCTGATGAACTAACCAGCACAGTAGCATTTACTTTGTTTGAGTAAGTACTTATTATGAAATACTGTGTAATAGGTCATGACTTAACTGTTTAATGTTCTCGTACTTCAGCTGGAATTAGCAGCTGTCACCTATTCTTTGAAGGAAACACCACAGACTGCTTAAGGCTCCTCAGCCTTACTCCACCTCTGCTAATTAAAGTCACTGAACTTTGAGATTTAGGAGCTTTGCAGTCATAAAAAGTAAGTGACTTACAAAAAGTCACTCCCTGAATTTTTCATGAGGTAAAACGATATAAACAGGTTAAGTTCAATGAACCCACAGCCAATTTAAACGTGGGAAATTTCTTGTTGAAAATGCAACATGAACCAATATTTAATGTATTCTTTGGAAATTATGTTAACGTTTGGGTTTACGCAGTTAGAAAAGTGCAACTTATTATGTTAAGCTGGTGGTTCTCAACCTTTTTCGTTAACGCCCCTCCTCCTACTTGTGTTAGAACTAGTTGAGCCCCTATTGGCCCCAACCCCTGCAACAGACCTTCTTAACCTCACAGCAGGCAAAGCTCTGACACAACCCCTGACACAATAAGTCCATTTAGTAAATAACCAATGCACTAAATAAAACAGCAGCTGGCATCAGAAGATATGATGTTTAGGTTCTATTTGTTATATGCATATGGCCAGACTTAGCCGCCAGACAATAAACAAAAACTAGAGAGGAGATTTTTGGATGAGGTGAATGATGAATGGTGTGAGAAGTAAATCCTATGGTTTGAAATATTACAATGATTTGCAGTGACAACCCCTGAAGAGAGTAACTGAAAGAAGAAACAGTTTGTTATTGCCGCACATTTTGGTTAAAAAACAAACTTAAAAGCTGAGGACTCAATATACAGTTTTTTTGTTTAAACATTTGTTGTGACAATGCACCATACCACCAAGAGCGCAGCATTTCTTATATAGACTTTACTTTCAGCGTGGCTATTAAATATGGGATTTACACGGCTGTCAGGATGTTTAAGCAGCAAGTGCAAGACAAACAACACGACTACAGCTGGTTCCGTTGGGGCTGCTGCATAACAATGACATAAATACACTCCTTTGTCTGAGTCTTGGCATTACCACACTCTTCTGCCTTCTCTATATTTCATACTTGACCTCTCTTGTTCTGCATGCATTTATTTGCTCCCTCCTTCCATCTCCTTTGTCTCTTTTGTCTTTCAACTAACCCTCTTATACTACAGTGGACATGTATTTCATAGTTTGCTTCTCCCTCCAAGTCTTGTTTCATAGGAGGAATTTATGGTGAACTAAGTCGACATGTGCATGCGCCATGTCGTGTTGGAATTTATTTTGCTTCAAGAGCAGCATTCAGTTTGTGGAAGTAAGCACCTGCCTATAGATTTACATGCAGTTGTGTCGTAATGCATCAATGGAGGAGTAATACATTTCAGAGTGAGATCATAGCATCTACAGAAGACCTATGGAATGAGGGAAAATCAATTTGAGGAGCGAGCGTTCCAGGTGGATTTGGGCCCTTGTCTTATGTGTGTCCCGGATCGAGTTAGCATGCATGGCAGTATGAAAGTTTGTCCTTGTTTATGAAAATGAAAACCCTTCTTCCGCTGTAGATCAATACAAATCCAGCACGTTTCCTCTCATGTAATTAGATAAGCCATAGCGCAAAGCATTATTCATGCACTGAGACATAGATCTATGGCGCACATCGTCAGTTTGCATAACATCCCTGTATACTGTAAACTGTAAAAACAACTTACTGGGTTGGTTCTTTATTAATGCTATTTGTTTATATGCTTTCAGATAACAGTGGAAGATGATTGAGAGCAAGGACTGCAATATAGATAGTACAGGTAAATAAATTATTAAAAAAAAGTTCTTGATGCCAGGGATGTGCAAATGCATGTAGTGTGATTTCTGTGCATGTCTCCAATAGTGTTTAACCTTCTAAAGCCTTCTATTATAAATGTCATTGATTAATCTAGCAGCAAACAAACCAGAAAGTAAAGCTAATTCTAACTGCAAATACTAACTGTAGAGCAAGAAACTAGATATAAGGTTTTCTCTTGCAGTAACCGTTGTAGAATTACAGTGAAAATAAATTAACGTTTATAAAAGATGTTTTGTACCACATGCAAATGGAAAGACATTGGTACATTCAGTCCTCATACTGGTGCTAAAAGCTGAGTACAGGGAAGCGGTCTCCTGACACACACCACACCCAGACTAAAAGCATGCTTTGGATGGGTCCGTCATCTCTCATCTGTGCAGCCAAGAACCCACAAACCCCCTATTCCTTCCACCTCCCTCTAAAGCAGCCCACCTACGTACACACAGCCCCCTCCTCTTCTACAACAGTGTGTGCTTGTCTGGGCAGCTTGTCACATCTGTATTAATGTGCGTGTGAGGGGGAGAGCACAGGGCCCAGTCAGCTGTGCTCTCATCATATTACCAGGCTGGTTGCAGCGCAGCAAATAATTCATGGCCCAGCTCACTGAGTCCTGGAGACAAGCAGCACAAGCTTGTTCTGGAGGCCAACCGAAAGTGATCCCAAGTGAGAGTGAGCCCATTCTTATTCCCACAGCGTAATATGCTGAGCTGCAGAGTTTACTTACAGATGTGGCAGGTGACGCTGGCATTAGAGTGTCAACTGTATGCTACTACGTTGGCGGGAACATGACCTCAGTTGATCAAATGCTTCAAGTTTCGCTGGCAACTTTTACTGACTGTTAAATAAGCTTCTACCACGTATTCCCTCCCCAGCTCTGAGCAACCTAAACATTATGCTGGGTAGCTTGGACAGTATATTTTGCATGTTTTTACTGTTCATTAAAACACTGATAATTATGTGTATTGAGAAAATAATATTCATGAACCTGAGTTCCTGTAGGGTCTGGAACAATCAACCAATAACAGACAAGGCTGCCTCTTCTGTCTATGTAGTGGTAGATGGGAGGACGGGGGGATGGAGATAGGACTAAAACTAGTTATGTAGTTATACGAGTTGTTCTTGATGGATTTCTTTTGTTGTATTCAGATATGCTAATCATGATTAAGATCAATTCTAACAAAGCTAAATGGGTAAAATGAGATACACTATTAGGACATTTGTGACTGGGGTGACTGAGTCTTTATTACATTCAAGGCTGCTTTATTGTTGATTGTGATATTTACAGATGGTATAGTTTCTGAATTGTTGCAAACCCCCTGTAATACCTTGACGTTGCAGGGCTGACACATAAACAGACAGCCTTGATCACTCACAAAATAGTGGCAATCTACTAAAGAGTGAGAAATGCACTTTTAGTGTAGTGCAAACTCACAGAATAACAAAATGGAAATGCAGACTGAGAAAACTGACCTGAGGGTTAATTCCACCACACAAAACAATGGCCCTGATCTCTATTATTCAATTTCCAGCTTCTAATAAAGTGTATTCACTGACTTGAGAATGTTCAGTGCTTACATGACATTTTTAAAAGATGTTTTCAAATAATGATTGATTTGACTCCTTTTTTTAAGTTTAGTAAAATATTCCAAGGACACTCTAAACATTTTATTTTTTAATATTTTGCTAAAGTGGTTTGGTCTCTGTGATCTTTTTAAATAAATATCACACAATAAAATACACAATCAATTGTTCAGTTCATTTTACTCTGATAAATTTAGTATTCCGGCTTCTCAGTACAGTGGGGTGTGTTAAGGTTAACCCACTACCCAATTAAAGACATCCAAGCTCATTAAAATGAATGTCCTAATGACTCAATGTGCAAATGCACTTTTGAATCTGCTGCATGTCATAATCCTGGATCTCTCCATAATAATAATAAGGCTCTCTTCCAGCTCAATAGTCTTTGCTTAATGTGGTGAACCGCACAGTGAAGCCAATTAGAGCAAGCCATGCAAAAAGACGTGGGAGACGGGGAATAAAACCACAGTGTAAATATTGGTAATGGCCGCATTCAAGACAAGTTAATGCTCATGTGTGAAAATCCCATGCAAACATTACAAAGATCAATTAATATGTGAGATATATTATCCAGTAGGCCCTCCATTGTGTCAGTTAATCACCCTATTCCTTAGAGATGTCAGATGATTTTACAGTGGAGAGACTTGAAAGCCTGAAGCCATGGTTTAGAAGACTGTGAAGAAGGCCTAACTGTTCTTTGATGAATGGATGACTCATTGGACGTAATGCATATTTGATAGTTGAGAAATGCTGCAGATCACTGTAATAAATACAGCTCTTTGAAATGTGTGAACTAAGGTGAAATAGCATGTCCTGCTATAATTCTCAGATGTATAAAAAAGATGGTTGCCAGTGTAATCTGTGTGGCTGCATGGAAAAAGAGAATATATTTTAAGTATTTGAAATCTGCCTCTTTCACTGTCAGGCATTCATCTAAGAGAAGATAAAAGCCTTTTTCTATATATCTACTATGCCTGTACACATCCCTTTTTGTTTAAAAACAAATTTTTATTTGGCATGCACATTTATATTTATTTAACTTATGAAAGGAGAAGTTCTTTTTTCTCAGAAGTAATTCAAAGCAAAGCTATAAGAGTTATGTATTCCATAGAGCAAAGACTGTAAATTTTGAAATAAAATGACCTTCACCCTACTAAACTATATTCTTGATAAATTAACAATGTTTCAACCAATCAGATTCAGTTCTAGTCGCTGGTTCAGACATATTGCACACTGTCAATATGTCCTTGGGCAAGACACTTAACTCACATTGCCTATGAAGGAATGTTATTGGTGTTTGGTAGTAGTCGTGGTGTGTCCGTGTGGTGTGGATAAATGTTGTGATTTGAGACATTGCAAAGAGCAATATAAATCTAATCCATTATTATTATGTATTATTATGTTATTATGTATTGCTTTTCAAATTAAATGTGGTGCTTTTAATAATGTGTGACTTTGTTGACCCTCTTCTGGCAGCTGTCTCAATAGCACAGTGAAGCAAAATCAAGTAAATAACCTTGTATTTGAAGTCATTTTAATATAAAACCCAATTCTCGGATAGAAATCTTGTTTCTCTTTGAAAACAATAACTTCTGTGCCATAGCAAAGTCATCTAACAAAAAGAATTGAATGGACTTCAGTCTAAATAGAGACAAGAGGCCAAGAAAGAAGATTAGACATATTTAGGAAAATCCTTCTTTGAAACCAGGAACAAATGCAAAGGGAAACTCTTGAACCAAGTGACCGACCAATATGACCCATTGTCGAGAGCAAGTTGAAGCGGCTAATCCAGGCACTTTCCAGCTTTGAGTGGAACAGATGAAAGTGCTGGAGGAGTGGAGGAAGAGGGAGCCCATTCTACTAATGACCAATCACAGTGGATCCTCCCACCATATTCTCCTGGACGATATGGAGATGGATCCAAAGGCATGAAAAAAGCATGACATATTAGATGAAGACAAATGTACCATAAAAGTATATAAACCTCAGGAAGAATTACAGTGTGTGAATATGTGTAAATGAAGTAATATGGGCACAGTGACCAGGAAAAACAATATTTGAAAGAAAAACAATAGTGTTTATAAATAAAACACAAATCTGCAATCAGAGAAACATCACTGCAGCTTTATTTGTCTGGAATTACCCTTCAGGACTAGTTATTTACATGATCTAAAAGGGAGAATGAAAACTGCCATTTGTTAATTTAATATAGCAAAGAGTACACATATTGTAGAACCATTGATACTGCATTTTCTTCCAATAGACCAAATCAAATAAAATATGCTATTTGGTCAAGTTATGAAACAAAGTAGTGTAGCTGATTCAACCACTTCTTCTGTTAAATAAAACGTTTCCATAATATCTTGAGAATGCACTCATTTGTTGTTTCACTGCAGGTAATCAAATAGGTATGATAGCTTCCAAGAGAGAACAGTTAAAATACTGGTGCAAACTGCATGTATAAATGTTCTATTGCCACTATCACAAACACTATTATACCAGATGGTTTGCCGCAAGAGACGTGATTCCGGAGAAAAATAGATAAAATGCTACTTATTTTCAGAACATTCGTCCAAGCAACCAACAACTGTGTGGCTTTGGCTAATATTATGCAGCAAATTACAACAGGGAAATGGTTGAGTTAATGGATTTGCTCTGTCCACAGTGAGCCAGCTTTGTTTAAAATTTTATGCTGTGAAATTGAATTTTATTTCATTAGACAGCAGCAAACAACAAGTTGCAATCAATTATGTATGACTGGGGGGAAATATACATTCATTGTTGAAGGTATATTAAGAGAATACCTGTAATGTGTAATCATAAATCCTATAATAAGGTGAGATGGAGTATGTTTTGCCGCTTTTCTCATTGAATGTCCTTATGCGTTAAGCTTTGTTGGCTACACCGGGGATTTGCAATTGCCTGATGGGATACATGTAACAATATGGCGTGAATAAATCCGGCCGATTCTCTACAGAGATTATTAGGCTTATAAGGGATAAAACTAGGGGTTTGGATCATGGAGCGCTTCAGGCAATTATGAAGAAGTGTGTGAAAATGAGAGCAGCATGAGATCCTGGCTCCTGCTCTGCCGGGACACTTGTCAAGACAATCTGTAGCACAGGTTTTAGATGGGAGGTCTGGGGTCGGAATGAGGCCAATTCTGGACTGCTCCATATGTTGTGGAAGTATAGTGTCACGGTATGGACAAATGATCAAATAAAATGTGTAAAATATGGTTTTGAGTGCAGCTATGTTGAATGTAGAGGAAACAGAGGTAGAAATAGCAAAACTTGGATACTGGTGTCATCTTTGTTAAACATGAGATGTGCAGTTTAGTATGTTGTAAATAAGATGTAAATTCAGTGTAGACCCAAAAGGCACTGCCCAAATAAGAAAACACAAAAGGTGATCTTCATTGGTAGTAATCAGCACAGTGACAGAAATAAGTAATCTTATTCTTCTATTAGGTTAATCTTAGATCAAAAAGCATTTTAAAGTCTTAAAATTCGTCCACACTCTTAAACCATGTTCATTACTGACAAGTGGCAAAGTGCTGACGCTACAACCTAAAAATAACGCACCAATCATTCCGCTAAGTCCTGATGACAGCACAGAAATATGCTATTCATTGCTGCATAACAAGTGACATATATTATGACCACTATATTGCAAGCATCTGTTCTGTAAAAAGTGGGTGTTTCAGGTCTATCCATGTCAATGTTAAAATATTAAAATAATGAAAACACATCTATCACATTAGACAGGTGTTTTGTGGGAGTAAAAACGGACTATTTATGCTGATATCTCAAAAGCTAAAGAGAAGTGGAATGTTTGGTTATTTGAGAAGAAATCGTTACATTGTTATTCAAGTGTGGAATTGCCTTAAGGCAGAATCTAAACTACTTCCTTGAATCAGAAACAGGGCTTTTGATTAAATCCACAAATGAGTAGCCCTCTCTCCTCATTAACTTTATAATGCATTGTCTATCAGCCTTCACAGCCTGGTTTATACCACTTTACAACTCAAAGAACCATCCACTTTGCTGCTTCTCTGTAAAGCTGCAGCACATCTCCTCTGTCGACAGTTTCAAATAGAATGAAATATTTATAATGTGCCGCCTATAGGAAAAACAGTGGTGATTGACAGGTTTCCGCTGTTCTTTGGGTTCAGAGGTTGGGTTGCTTGGTTGGGTAGGTATAGCGTACAGGCCAGAGCGGTGGTGCCTTAAGCGAAAATACACTCCTCCCAGAGAAGCCGTTTTCATACTGTGAGTCACTGCCAATTAAAATGCACTGTCAGTAAACTCGACAGAGGAGAATAAAGACAGGCCCTGATGGGGTTAATAAGCAAATGATGGAGGTCAACCCTGAGCAAAAGTAAAAAGAAAGCATGCAATTTCCTCTAGCTTTTGCGGCATGAACCTAGAAACAGCTTAAACTACTTAAAATACTGCTCTTAAATATTTACATTCTCAATTTTGCAACTAACAGATCAAAACAGGAGCAAAAAGACCTCGACTGGCATGCTCTGTCCATCCACTCTTGCTTAGCGGTAACGTTGATACAACATAATTATGCTGTATGTTTGTTGTATATGCACTGTTTACTTCATGGCCACTTTTAGCTCTAACAAGTTTGTTCTAAGTTGTTCAATTGCACTACTAAAAAAAAAGAAAAAGAAAGTTCCTTTTCCTGTTTGCTTGGCCAAAATATAAATTCATGCGAGCGCTGATGCAATTTATCAACAGTGTGTTGCAGCCAAAGGCTATATAACTTTATTAGTTTATAAGTCCAGCACAAACTTTTATATGTATTACACCACAGAGCCGTTTGAGCCACACAGAGAAAAGACAAGGCTGTTTTATCATGGATTCTGGATTTGTTCATCTCATAAAGAAAAGCAGTTTTGAAGCCTTTTGACCACAGACACATTCACTGCTGCTCAAATCCCTTAAGCTCCATCAACTTCTCCAGCCTGCTGTGTTCAACACCAAACAACACTCTGAAAAGATTACAATAGACTTACAAGAAATCTTGAACTCAGCATGTCTTTTTACCTTAACTAAACTGAACCATTTTTACATCCTTTACCTAACTTATTTAATTTGGAAATATAATAATAGATACATTAGTAATTTGATTACACACAATTATTCATTTCTGGGACTGCCAGTGTACTTTTTCTGCCAGTCAGAGGTGATGAATGGAGAAGGTTGCGTCATATATTTGACATCTGACCTGAGTCTATACCAAGATAATTGATAAATGATATAAATACTTGAGTTGTCAAATCAGTAAAGCAACTGCAGGTTCAATCAAATTTTTTCTATAAACCAATTCAGTTTGAAATGTTGAACAGATGGTGCTTGTGCAAGTCATTCACCCTTTTGTTTGCGATACTGCACAGCATAGTCTGCACATCTTAAATTCAAAGAAATGTAAGCCTTTTGAAAAGTTACAAAACAATGGAATTTCATCCCCTGTAGTCATCACAAAGAAAAGTGAATGGGTGTGACTTGACTTTTCTATCTAAAACCCTTTACATCAATAAAAACTTTTCAAATCATAGCCACAAAAATTTGTATAGCATTAGTTAGTAAATTAGTTAATTAATTAGTTAGTAATGAGTAACAAGGAGGAAATACATTGTTTACATCTTTCTACTGTTGTGTGTCCATGTCATGTTCCAATATCTTTCTTCGACTGGCAGTTCTGAATTAAAGTCACATGGCTGTTGGAAACCATAAATCACTGTTATTGTTTTTTTCTATCTTTCACTACAGTATTCAGTCACTTTGACAAAGAAACAAGGACACCAGGTGACATATGTTGTAAAACTGTTTCTCTCCACAATGGTACGCTCCGGTCGTGAAGTACCCCTGACACTGCACCGCTAACAACCTGGTTTTCTGACAGCTTCCAGCCCGGAGGCAGTGGGAAGGTTAGCAGTTAGCGCTTATGTAGAGATGGCTACAGCCCAACACATGAGCCCTGCAGAGTGTAGGTTGGAGGTATGGATTAATTACATCATTCTGGAGGCTCAGTCCCTCCTGTTTTCACCATATAACCTTCCCCCAAGCAAGCAAGTCAAGTTTTCATTCAAATCTACATCGTCAATATCTGAGTAGGGTCCTGAACCTAGTGATAAGAAATATTACCACATAGAGCACTATAAACTTAGACTCTAAATATTACTATTACTGTTCTACACTATATAGAATTTAACTGTAAATTAATCACATTTTCAAACCTGAAAGTCAGCTTCAAAGTGGAGCACTTACACACGTACCTGCATCAAGCATTTTCACCATCTGTTTGAGCATGTAAACTCAAGTCAACCACAGTAGAGTTTCAAGAACTGAAATAAGTGGATAAAGCTCCTGAACCTAAAAATAGTTTTGAGCTTGAGAATGAAAATATGGTGGCTCAAGGCCAAGTTTGTTTTTTCAAAGCTTTTCATGGAAGGTTTTTCAGCATGTTCAGATATTAGAATCCAACTTTTAAAAACATTTGGTGATATTTGAAGGACTGTAGGCCTCTGTATGAGGTGATGATGTATCCCATGTAAAAAACAAGCATTAGAATCAGTTTGAGTAACAGTAGCTTGTGAGTTGGACTGGACCACACGGGATAGCTTATACTTCCCAATTGAAACAGCTACATATTGTCCACTCGCCACTCTTTCTTCCTTGGACAACCTGTGGCAAATAAATGACTACAGACAAGGCACACACTATATGTAAAAGCTTTTCTGGAGATGCTGGAAATATTATCATTAGCGATCACAATTTGGCTCTTGTTCAACGGTTTCCAACCCTCATGCTTGTTCATTTGTCCTTTGTGGATAAAATATTCGCTTGCCACATAAGGCAGTCTCTGTAGAGGACAGTTCTAAATATTCCAAAGTTCAATTAGACAGAAGTTTTTTTGGAAGCAGAGGGCAAGCAGCACCATCCTTGGAGTGCTGCTTTGAAGCATGACCCACTTTTTGCCTTGTTCCATGATGATATTAAATGGAACGCTTTTTTGTGGACATCAATAAAAACTCATTGAAAGCACAAACACGAACACAACAGAGGGAAATGGTGCAGCTTTCTCCAGAGCTGTACAAAGGCCACAGAGCTGAGTGAAGAAAGTCTATGAGGCAGTAAACAAACAAGCTGCAGCTATTTTTTCATATAACTGATGTTTTTCTATCAGGACGGCGCTGTGGCATTATGTGATAAATGACTCATCACCTCCGTTACCTTCTCCATACAGCCCATCTGAGTATCTGAGTCTATGCATTGGCAAAGTTTACTGTTTGAGATGAGAGGGCAGAATAGTAAAGTGATGCAGAAACACTCAGAGATTGTGTTTATATATCAGAATCAATGTAGTTATGGTAATCAGTACAGGGGCATTAATAATTCTGATATATCTGTATATCTATGTTATTATATATGACCTTAATTCCTTTAATGTTTTTCAAACCCTTGCAATTTCACAATCATAAGGTCCTGTTGCATTTAAACCTACTTGAATGTCTGGGTTTAGTATTATGGCAGAAAGCAAGAGTCAGACCCCATAAAAATGCAGTGTATTAGTGACTCTTTCTGCTAGTGGAGTTGAGTGGATTCCTTGAGTATCTTACCGACATATACAGTAAATGCCAATGAATGTGGGTCAGTTCCATAAAATCTGCCCATTTTTGGAACTATGTTGGACATATACGTATATAACTTTGTTATTACTGAATTTTTAACAATTTGAACCTTCTTGTCACATGTTTTGTTTTTCTACCCTTTTTGTTTAGTCTGGTGACTTTTATGTCAAAGAATTACATTTGTAACAAAAACAAAGATGAAGCAAACGTAATTACACAAACAATATTGTTTTATTAACCATTTAGTATCTTGTCCTGTTGATCAACCACTAAAATAATTCTCCACATTACTTAAAGTTCCAAATACTGCTTACTGTATTTTGCTATACATTTAAACTATTCATCTTCATGAGTCGCCTCCTGTAACCCTAGTCTCGCTCCATTTCAGCCCAAGGCATTGGGGCCTCCCAGTCCTTCACCTGAGATATGACTCTGACTTGTGTATGAATATTTAATGATGGTAAATCATAACTTAGCCATGGTTTGCTGCAGTTTCATTTCACTGTGTGTTTGTGTGTGTTATGATGGCACTGTCCAAACATTACAGGCCGGCCGCTCCGTCAAGGCCATCCCGCTTGACCTTGGCTCTCTGAGGCAGCTGTAACTGATGACACTAACAGAACTAATGGTTCCAGGAGCGCATTGAACCAACACAACATAAATCACACTGTGGCTTTGTGAGGAGGCTGGACAGGCCACTGACACCGCTGCTTTGATCAACTTTAATGGGTAAATAAAAAGTTGTTCGTTTTTTTCTCAACTTTATTTGAACATTTTCTACATTTACTGTGCCTCTAAATTTGCCATTTTTGGGAGCACAAGTAAAAAGCATTGCTATGTTCACTTGAAAAAACTGATACTCAAGACCTTTAGATAAAAAAAAAGGTTTTAGCGTTAATTCACATAAACACTTCATTCATATTTCAGATCTAAAAACTTTTAGGCTAACAAGACCAAAGTCCCACCCACAGAGAAAGTTTGTAAAGTTTTAACTAGCTCAGTTGAATAATTAAAGGTCTACAGTCGACATACACATGTACATCTACAAGTCCGTGAATCTACTCGAACCACACAGGGCATTAGCAGGTAGGTGTGTGGGCGGCCTTTAAAACACCTCATTATCCATGTCTATCCAACCTTTGCCTGATAAAAATAACCACATAAAAACATAAAAAGTATGGTACTAGGCTGAATACAAAATAGAGCAATTTGGAAAATCAAACCCAGATGATCATGTTCATTGATACTAATTTGTAAACATGATGTGTTAACAATGCCACTACGATTTAAAAAGTGAACCAACTAGACTCACGCTGTCATACACGACAGCAAATGTATATCGGCGAAACGCCCCATGCGTCTACGCCCCTCTGAACACCAATCACATTCAACCATCAACCGCATTCATTAATGAGCAATGCAGGTTTAGTGTCTTGCC
>JAVQKG010151438.1:0-16166 GCA_036025885.1 Hypseleotris bucephala | reverse complement strand
AGCAATATTTAATATGCCTCTATAATGTAGATATAGTTACATTTTCTTTTTTTGGTGCAATTGCGTACTGTATTTTTTATACTATACTATTATGAGATTATTGAAGGTAAATATACACTTGCACAGAGCTGGACTCAAACCACTTGTTTCCTTATAAATGCTCTTTTATGCCACAAAGCCCTTTCTCACAGAGATGTATGTAGCTACATACATATATAAAAATATCCTTATGCCAAGCCCACACTGGTTCTCTTTGGTTAAAAGAAATAGGATATGCTCTATATTGTAGCAGTCTTACTCATGTTACATTGACATCTGTTTGACACAGGAAGATGTTTGCAATGTACATTAGACATTATGTAAACATCAGTGAAAATCCCACATGTCAGAGAGCCATGTAGCAACAGACAATGTCAAAAGGAAGTCAGGTCACATTTGATTTACATGGGATTTGCACACTGCTTTCACATTCACAGTAACATTATTAAGCTGCATATTGATAACCTAACCTTGACCATGACATGAAGTGCTTTGAGGCGCAGAGGCCAGTGATGACTGCAGTAGTTTGTGTATTGTGTTTGTTATGAGTTTTACCTTGGCGGTCTCCTCTTGGAAGGCCATAAAGTTCAGGTACGTGATGTTGACCATGTCAGGGCCGCTCACCACCGTCAGCATCCGGTTCTCCATCTTCCCCACCAGCGTACTGACATCCAGCAGCTCCCGCAACTTCGCCTCCTGCAAAAGACACACACAAAATATACTCTCTGTTAGTAAATAGTAGCTCGTAGTGTTGCCTGTATTTAAAAACAAATGCAGATTACTTGGAAATAAGTCATGTACTTAAAGGCAATAGGTTGCAAGGCAAACCATCTAAAACATACTGTATACACATTATGTACTAAAGGTTTAGCAATAGATCTAATTTAAATTTCAATTATTGCTTCTTTCAGTCAAGCTAAATAATGGAGAATTGTGCCATATACTGATGCTAAAAATACAATCATATTTTTGAGTAAAGTGATGTTAAATGTTGAATTAATTTCTTCTGTTAAGACTGACAGGTAAAAATTAAATTTGATAATTAGAACAACAACAATATGGATCTTAACCTAATGAAAAATGAAAATTTCAATTATGACAAATACAATGATTTTTTTTCTATATTAGAGCAGCCCTATTATACAGTATATTGTTTGTTAGTAAATGGACCATTTAAAAACAACAGTAGATTACTTGGAAATAAGTCATGCAGGGTTTCCGCTACATGTAATTGATCGTGGCGCCCCGCCACGGCTAAAATAAATGCGCCATACCTTGAGAATTACGTTTTGTGTGCTAAGAGAAAATTAGTTTATACCAAAAATTATACTAGCGCCTATTTCATGCCGATTAATCCAGTTAATTCACCGGAATTCGCCTCTACTCCTCCGTGTCCGTGTGTCACTCTCTCTCTCCTCCTTGAGGAGATTGGTAGAGTGGCGGCGGGACAGCAGCAGCACTACTCCGCTAAAGCACTCTTCTTTTCTTAAAAAAGTTTTAGACATGATCCCTGTCTTTAGTTTGTATTTGTGAAATAACCAGTGGGTCTGGACTGCTTTAAAGGCTATGGGCCGTTAGCGCTGTTTTGGCCGAATTAATTATGCAAATTAACCGCGAACAATCAGCGCTAGATCGTTCATTACATATGCGCAGACCTGTACATTACTTTACTTTAGGCTCAAAGGTAGAGTATTCTCTGTAAATCTGCACTTGTGTCAGATCTGTGGGTATAGCTTGCACGCTAACCTGAAGCTACAAACACTACAGTGTTGCCAGGTCAAAACTGTAGGCTAATGCTAATGTGAAAAAAACATTGCAATCATTGATCTCTAAAACAACAAAATAAATACAGTCAATAGCAAAAAATTCAAAACAGCAGCACATTTGTAAAAGCAGACCAACTTTCCTAGAGATAGGATTTATGTTATTTTAAGTTGAACTTTGTGAATCTGTTCCTTTAAAACTGGCTAATTGTTGTTTTGTGAGGCCAGCTTGGAAGCACCTCATCTCATAAGATAACACATAAGACATAAGATATACAATATTTTTACATAAACACATAAGCCCCCACCGCATCACGCGCGCGCGTACACGCGCTTGCCTACCACCACGGTTTCAAAAAATCCTAGAGGAAACCCTGTCATGTAATTTACGGCAAAAGGTTACAAGGCAATACACATCATTTTTATATAACCTCTTAACAAAAATATAAATGTTTTTACCATGATACTTGATTTTAGGCTAACATATATTATCGGTAAGAAAATTAACATAGCTTAAACTAGCTTTATAAATGTACCGAATCAATACTGTAATTGTATTTTAGTGTGTAAAAATGGCATCTATTCAAAACACTTGTACAGTCTGAGGCACACCATATTACAACATTTAATTACTCCGCTTCTACTGTGTATGTAGCAGAACTGGAGCCAATCCAACTTTGGGCCCGAGGCGGGGTACACACTGGACAAATGCCAGTTAGTAGCAGAAGTGGCACATAAAAACACACGCATAAACACTGGCATCTTTTTCACTGAGGCCAGATATACAAGGTCATCTATACATACATTTCAAAATACATTCAATTGCATTCATACAAGTAGCCTATACACATCAGCAATAGATATACATGATATTAAACAGACAAGGGCAAAATCTCAGAGGAAGGAAGTGCTGCTTAGTGTCACTGTTTTGTGTAGACAACAGTATCTGGAAACATGGAGCGCAACAAGCTTTATTCTGCGGTTCACATTGCGTCTGACAGCTGATTTGTGTGATTAATGAGGGGTCGGCCATCTTGAACAAACAGTGTGAAGACCCAGGCACAAAGCTACAGCCTCTATAGATCAGTGACTTACAGGTCCACTGACAAGAACAGGAGCAGACAGGGCAAAGTAGTTTCTGAGTGCAAATGTATTAGAGTGAGAAGAGTGGAGAGCTGTATTAAACAACTTAAAGGCATCAGTGAGGTTTTGAATTAAGATCCTGAATGACACTCTAATGGCGCTTTCACACCAGCGACCAGGACACTGCGCGGACAATTGGACTACTGCGCTTCATTGTTGTGGTCAAAAGAGCCTGAACAATATGAGTGATACCCTCGTCAAAATTTGTGAAAATATTCATTCAGAATTCCAGAAAACTTTCGAGGAAAAGAATAAAGTGAAGTTAACAAACATGAAGTCTGCATAATAAGAGCTGTTCGTCTGTGCAGGCCAGCTGTACTCAGCAGCGGGGTTAAGTCAAGCTGTGGATATACTTGGACAATCTGTTGTTTCTTTTACACAACACTGATTTGGTCTAATAAATGACGGCGTGCGGGACCATAGAGGACAAGTTTACAGCTGGATTACCGTCACCAGAACCGCTCGGTACTGCCGAAGGTGCTAATTCTACATGCTATCTGCTGCTGCTGTGAAGCTATGACTTCGACTGGACTTCTTTAACTTCTGTGTGCATTCAAAACAAGGGAATTATATCTACGAACTACTGAGGACAATGACAATGTGTAGTGTGAACAGGACTATGCTGGCTCTTTCCTCTTCTGTTAAAGGTAAGATTGATGTGTGTACTGCGCTCTTCAATTGTGAACGTTTGTTACATGGCTTTTGCTGCTGCGTCATCACAGAGCTATATTGTGTTTAATTATATGTCAGTAGCTTAAATAATGAGTCTATATTACGTATTATCCTGTCGTGGGTGTGTGACGTGCAGCGCTGGTGAGATGTGAGGGCTGTGGGCTGTGTGTTGAGCCATGTGAGGACTGGCAAAAAAGTTGTAAAAGGTAAACAGGACAACTTTCTGTTAGCATTGTCTTTCGCTTTTGTGCTGTTGTTTAAACGTACAATGTCAATACGTTGTGCACTGTGTCGTAGTGTTGCGCATTGACTTGAGTTGTTTAGTATGTGACCAGAGTACGGTAAACTGTCACTGCTGGCTGCGGGAGATGTCAAAAGGTGTGCGTTTCAGGTGCCGCTGGCTTTTATATTAAGTCGCTATACATATGCGTCATCAATTCCCCCCCACTGTATGCCACTCCCAGCATGCAAATTAATCTACCCGCACTTTACGCGAGGGTATTGTCCAGGTGGAGATGTGGGGGTGCGTGTATTCACACTTGATGGGCGGCCACGTCATGTGAGGGTAGAGTCCACGCAACTGTGCCGGTGTGAAAGCGCCATTATTTGGCTGTATACTTTGTGATTGCTAAACAGAATAACTTTAAAATTTGTGAGATGGAAAGCTCTTTGGTAATCATAAAAAAAATGTGAGAAGACATTTAAAAAAGCATTTTGAACGGGTACATGAAGTAAACTTTTGGAACAGAACATGTTGCTTGTACACAAAATCCATTTAAAAAATAAGGTTTTAAATCATTCTGCAGGATATCTTGGAGTTTATATTGTGTGTGTGTGTGTGGAATTACACATGTATTAAAAGAGCTTTTGTTTTTTAAAAGTATGACTAATGAATTTGATCTATTAGTTTAGCCAAGTCCTATTTACTGAATGATAAGATTTTGCTAATTTAAATTAAACTTGTTTTGTCAAAAGCTCCGGACAAAATTCTAAGCTGTGCAAAATTCATTCAGCTGAAAATCAGTAGTGATGAAGGGCAAACATAACATTATGTCCTTCTTGTACCTGGTACGTGTTGCTAAATTAATGCAGGGATATATTATGATGCTACAGTTTCTGCTACTACTCATTGACCCACTGTATTCACACTTTATGCTGGATTTAGAATATCTTCTATCATGCATCAGTTCTGTATCACTTTAAAGACAGTGAAAAGCAGGTCCTTGAAAAGGAAATATAAACTACGCTGTGGCTGTGTTTGATTGACTTCTCAAGTCAAGCTTAGTTTTCTGGAAACTCAAACACTCGATGCTTCGTTCAGTGTATATTTGTGTGTGGTCTAGTAGATTATCAAAAAACAAACAAACATCAAAATCACAACAAAAATTTCTGAACTCCTGCATTAAGTCATTGTGAGTATTTGTCATATAATTATAGGCTCAGATCTCAAAATCTGTTAATTTGCTCTTTAGGAATCCATTTATTTTATTTAGTGACTTTGGTGTGATTAACTTTTGCAGGCAGAGACGGTCAAAATGAAAAGATTTGGTATATTTCAAAGCAGAGAGCCAGGAAAGTCAGTGATTATAAAGAGGCTGCTCGAATGCTACAGGCTCTAATTGGTGTCCAGCTGCCTCCATCACTAACTGTACCAGACACGATCTTAATGTCTTTGAACATCAAATAGAAAAAAAAGTGTTTTTGAGTAGCGCTCTGATGTCTGTTACATCAGAAGTTCCCAAGGCCAGACAAAGGCCAGTTCTGTCAGCAAGAGACAGGCAGCAAATCTGTAGTATTTGAATGCATCTTGGTGGACATATATAGTGTGAAAAGGTATGTAACAGGTAAATACTGTATAATGATATGAGAAGTTACTGAGAACTCGGATATTGCACTCCTTGTTTTTTGCCATTGCCAAAGGAGACCATTTGCCTTTTTTTGACAGCTGAAAACTAGAGGAAGATTCAGAGCTTCATAAATTCACATTTTGATTTTAAAAAGTTTGAGTAGAAGTTGAAGACTGTAGGTGCTTGGATCATTGAGAAGGTCAGGGGTCTGAAATGATTTGGAATGGGGTTGCCTATCTCTCTGAGTCTGTACTGTACAGTTTGATCTTGGTATTCCTTGGTACCTGCTTGGACATGGTTGTTAACTACCTACCTTCTAGACATCCAAAAAGGTCACTTAGATAGTTTTCTACAAGTCAAATGTTACTTGATACAGTTTCATTGAAAGCAATAACATCTCTTCATTTACACATCTAAAGGTCAGCTGTTCTGTTTTTGCTGGAAATGTAAATGTTCCATGAAAAGGTGCCCTGCTGTGGAGCTGATAGCTGCTCTCGGCTCTGACATTAACAAACAGCAAAACAAGCTAACACCAACCGCGTTTCCATCTGTCCAGGCACTCAATCGAACCAGCACTGCACACATATGTTTGACACACAGTTGGGAGTGCACTGTCTACTTCCAGAGGACAGCCCTAAGCCCCACTAACAGGGATTTATGAATGTGTTGATTGGGGCCTGATTTCAGTAGTAAATGCAGTGCAAAAACACAATGGCAGCCCCTAACAGAGGACAGTTGTATTCAGTAAAGCTAAGTGGGGATACTGACAGCTAAAGGTGTGCTGTCATGTCAGTGTGGGCGATCTGTTTGGGCTGGCCACTGGCTGGAGCATTTTGGCTGTCAACAGGGTGATGGTTGTAAAAGATCCACTGGTGATTCACGTTTGAGATTTCTGCATCCATAATCCAGCTCTATCTAGTCAGAGCACACTGTAGCATTCATAGACAAATTAATGGTAAGACTACATTAGTATATTTTATCTAGTAGTAGTGGTAGACAAATTTGAGTTCTGACACAAATTATGAGACTGAGTGTGAAAAACTACTGTTATATTAAAGACAGTACCGCAATTTTGTTATCACTATTCATTGACATTTGGAAGTTTTAACAATCTTCACTTTAAGATCACTGTTTTTACTTGTCTAATATTGGTATTCACAACCAGGGACAGAAGAGGTAAAGTCGTTTTTGCTTTGGGTAAAAGAACAGACTTGGTGCACAGTTTTGGTGGCATATTATAAAATTTTGTAATAGAAATATTCAGAGAAAGTGCAGAGGTTGCTGAAAAGTTTAAAATTGCCTCGAATGCCTACATTTGACCAAAGAGTCCTGACGGACAGCACAGAGCTGAATGTCCTGCCTTTAAAGCCTTCCTGATCGCCACAGAAATGCTTACTTTGAATGACATATCTTTCCTCTCTTCAAAAGATGCACATTTTGGGAATTTTATTTTTCACTCAGAACCTCAAAAAACACACAAAAATAGTGCCATTTCAAAGGCTCACCTCAAACCAGAGCTTCAAAAGGCAGCTTTAGAGTTGCCCCTTCAAGCGCTCGGAGACAAAGTGTGGATGTCAGTATAAATCTGTCCAGGTGAGAGTGAGCATCCATCACACAGGCTCCTAATTACACCACATCACTCTAAAATTACTGTGTGAAGAAGAAAAAAACATGACAATCCTCCCTCTCAGACATCTTCTACTGGAAGGTGCAATTGACCTATGGCTTTTGTGACTCTCAATCCAAACATATTTAAATATAATAATGTAAATTCTATTATTGTGTAGCTGCTTTTGATAGTGCCTTCACGATAAAAAAAATCACATTTGATTTTTTTCAACAGACTAACATATCATAAGCATTCAAATTGCACACCAGCAGCAATTCAATGTGATGCAAGTGATGTGACATTGTTCTTTCCATTTTTACAGTGAAAGATTAACTGCAAAATATTTAATGTTTTCTTTTTTACAATTACCATGTAATAATGTATAGTTATAAGTGAAACCAATCAACATCAACAAAAAACAAGGAGTGCAATCTTTACAAAATAAATTACAGTCTTGTTTATTTAAATTGGCAAAGAACAAAATGTGTTAAATAACAAAATAAAAATAATTTTCAATTCAGACATGAGCATATAGAGCCATCACACATTGTTTTTTAACTGTTCTCAAGGTCAAATTGTCATACCTTTACTACATATTTATTTTTTTGGTTTGTTTGATTTTCTTTTAAATGACTCTTTTTAGTGGTCTTACTTTACTTTTAAATGAAATGTAAATCAGAAATTCTTTCACAAGGAAGGCTTCCGAACCGTCCATTGATGTGATAGCTCTGTGCTTTGTGCGTCTCTTAGATCTATCTTCAAACTCTGTAATTGCATCATTCTTATCTTTTGTGTTGCATCACCAAACTGTCCATCCTTCTCCCAGAGCAGATCATCTGTTTCCCTCTCCACCACTCTCTCACCTACAGCTCATTAGAACAATGGAGGTGTCACCTTGCCCCATCATCAAGTGGATACTGCCTCCAGCACCATTTAACTGTTAATCACATCTCTACAAAGAAGGTTACAGCACACACAATCTCACTATAGCCCCAAAACCTGATGTTCTTCCAAAACTACACAAATTAAAGTAGAAGAATTGTGTGTGTAGCAGATAAAAAGGTCAACAAAGACTAATTTCCAAACAAACACTGGTATCATCACAAACTCACGCAGTCAAAGGGCTGGTGATGCGGCACAATTGGAAACAATAGCTTAAGGTCATAATTGCGACAGTGCGGCATTATAGAAGTGCTGTGTCAACTACCTGGAATGCTACACCGTGTGGTTTTTGCTGTTTACTGCTGATTCTAAAGGCGACAAATGAACTCTGTGCTGCATTATGCTCCAAGCTGATTTATTAAAAATGCAGATATAGTGCATACACCACCTCTGGCCCGGACCTCTGTCAGGTACAGACTTTGGGGGGATTGTTAACCTTTATCAATGATGTTAGCTTTGTTGCGACTGTGAATAACCAATGCATGTATTGTGGGCTGAACATGTTCTTAGTAAACTTTATTTGGATTTCACCAGCCACTGCTCGCTTCATAATCAATACAACTTACAAAACAGTTGTACAGGTCGATTGCATAAAGTTTTGGAGCAAAGTATGCAAAGTAATTGGCAAATGGTTACTCTAAATTGCAGTCAATGTGGTGCATGCATTTTTCAATCAAAATCTCAAATTCATCTGCTGGGCCGAACTCAAATGAATGTTTTGCACAGATCTCAAAGTCTTTTATCACACTGAGCTTCAGTTTGAAATCACAGATAGAGGCTGTATTGAGATTACTGTGGATGGATCCGTTGTGTTGTCTTCTCTGACAGTGAACCGTCTGCCTGCTCCTCACTCACACACTCCCTATTGTTTGTTAATGAGAGGCTTACACATCAATTATACATAAAGGCCTGCTGCGGCGCCACGGCTGCTGCTCAAAGTCATTGACAAACACAGTAGAGACGACACAGACAGACGCACAAATACACAACCATGAAATATATCTGTGAAAATGCATACGGAGCAGGGATTGAATATCAATCAGTCCACTGCAGTGAAAACCTATTTAAGAATTGTACATATAGGCAGGTTGAAAATAATCATTTAGAACAAGTCAAACCATTCTTTTAATTTACTGTGTATGAGCTGAGGAAAAGAACTGCAGAGTGTGGCTTTGTGTTCATTTTATTTGGTCACTCTGACCTTTGTGTTTAGAAAAATAAATCAGATTGCAGAAACACACACAAGAGTCTTTAGGGCACACTGAGTTAAACTCGTGAGCAAAGGTAGGTACTGCAGGTAGTATCCCTATGTTCAAAACCGACTCTAAAGCTTTGCTTTGTTATAGACAACCATTCATTTTTACAGTCAAAATGAATTACAATATAACTTAACCATAATGACTCAAGCAGCGCTTTAATAAGGTGGAAAGGGTATTTTATGTGACAGTGAAATTCTCAGCAAATCATTTTATCTTTATTTTATGCACAGATGTATAGAATACGCATTTTTATATAAAATACACCAGTGTGGTTTATGACATCCAGCAGCCTCATTAAAAGTACATTGGTAACTTCAAACCTCGAACATCAGTAAATATACAGCTCTAGTTCTGCTGCATCTATTAAAAAGCGACCTGCTGTGATGACCTGGATATAACGCACAGACCAGATCACAAAACACAGAATGCAGAGTACATACTTTATCGTTGTATTAAACGGATGTGTACTCTCTAAAATTGTTTATTTTTATCAATGTAAAATAATATAAATCATAACCTTAGCACATATTGTGCACACACTGGGCTCAAATTTAAGTGTGACCATAAAACACATTGTGTTTTTTCTATTGCAACCTGGTGTAGATGTACTAGCCATCACAGACCAAGCCTGTGACAAGCCACACACTAGTCAGTAACTTGGTATTTTTCTTGTGGAGCCAAATAAAGTCCATGAAATAAAAATTATCAGAACACAATTGTACAATACATTTCTTGACTTAAGGTATTACAGTAGAAACTACAGTCTTCAAACCACATTACTATTACAACTTATAACAATAAGCGAGTGTAGTTGATCTATTATTATCTCTACTTTGTTTAATTTATTCTATGAAATTATATTTTAGATTTCTTTTTATATGTTCTCACTCTCCATAACTGATAATTGCGTTCCACCTTATGACATGTTATTTAATTTACATTCATATACAGGTCTTTTGCATTATACTGAGGAAAACAGTAACACTAATTAAATCTTAATTAAGATAGAAAAACTGCAGGTAAATGTTATGTACATTTACTGTTAAACCGAAAGTATGGTTTAACAGAAGCTTTCTCTTATTGTTCTTGTCTTAGTTGGTCGAGTATTTAAATGAGTGAATCAAACTGGAGCATTCTGTAATTTAGGTTGAACTCACCAATGAGACATGAGCAAATCATGATACCTGCACAACATCCTTCACTCTTGGGACAAAGAAACAAATCTTAGTAACACTTTTAGGAGGAGTGATCAGAATCATGAAATCTGAATGTGAATACTATGCTAATGTGACTATTACATTTGAAACACAAAACTGTACTTGCCTTAAATGGAGTCAACTGAAGGTCTGTCCATATTTAGCCAAGAAAGCAGATTTATAAACACACTACTTTGGCAAACCAGTCAGCCCATCTGTCAGTGATGATTCGCCTCATCTTACCACTTTACATGATGTAGCAGCAGATGAATATTGCATAAAGAACCAAATGTGTCCTTACATAACCAAAGCAGTGCAGGTGTTGTGTACTTAGCTCTGTGAATGTAAATGTCTGAGCAGCTTCAGTGAACAAGGAAGAGTCCAGTGCCTTGTCAAAACATGACAGGCTAAAACGCTCTATCTCCAGCTGTGGTCATAAGAGAGAGAGTTGATCCTGAAGCACTCAGAAAAGCTTTTCTCACGAACTCTTGGTGCTGTGCTCCTCAGGCCAGAGCAGGACATCTTCTGCACACGTTGTGTTTTTAGCACTAGCGTCATTACACTAGAGAAAGACTATAAATAATTACTTTTTTATAGCTGTAAGTGACTTGAAATAAAAATATCTTGATCAGACCATCTATACATAGAAAAAAAACATAGACTCAAATTGTATAAAGCAACAGATCTATAAATTTTGATCACACTTCATATGTTTTAATCCAGAAATTTGGACAACTCTTTACTTGCTTAAATAAAAGCACAACGTCACAGCCAACTTTCTAAATAACACATTCTCAGACTTTGTCATTTACAAAACAGCTTACAAATGTTTTTTAGTTGGATTTTAGGAAACTATGTATTTTCACTACATTGCCTATTTTAGTATGATTATTTTTCAGAAGAAAGAATGGTTTATTGCATTTAAAGTCAAAACTAAAATCAACCTAAAGGTGATCATTTCTCTTTGATTTGGATACTGTTACTTCTGAAAATGCCCAAAATGTTACTTTTGTCCTTTTCATTCTAGATAACAATTTAGGTTCCCAAACTGACAATGTACAAAAGTAAAGTGCCCACTGAAGGTCTTCTGTTACAGAGTAAGGAAATGAGGCTGATCTGAGCGTGTGCGGGGAGGCGGGGCTTGTGCCGGAGGTTGTGGGGTCTTTAATCATCTCCTCTGCCTTTGTGCCGTTACACCAGGGTTTCATCATCAGTGAGGGTCCCAGCAGACATCTCTTCATTTGATCTTTAATGGCGCTGGATACAGGCTCAGCTCCTTTTTCCAAATCACCCGACGTCCTGGGACTTCACGGATGTTGCACATTTGTTTGCAAAAGTGGAGGACAAACCAGAGGCCTTCATTGACTTTTTTCTGTTTAATCTCTTGCATCAGCTGATAGAAACATTGAAATTACACAGCTCAAAGTCAGAGATTTTTCAACTTGCAATTTGACAAAGGGATATAAGGGCTTTTTGGTGGCTAGCAAGGTTGTATGTCTGTATGCCTGTCTGGCACCTAAATAACAATATCCCGTCTCTTCATTTTATTCTTTGAGTTTACCAGACTGTTAACACTTGACTGCCACAAGAGGATCTAGAAAAACATCTTTGTACAAAGAAAAGTTCTTGGAAAGTGGAAGGAGCATTTTTAAGTTTAATTATTTGGTACAGATGGATGTGCAACCCCTGATATCAGTTACATTGTGGACTATGACAGATCTCTTAGCGTGTCTAAACAGAGAATAGTTCTAGTATCTGGATAGGGTACCATACATAGCTTTACATAACAAATAATAATATATACTGATTTCTACACAATACAGATTTATGCTTTTTTGGCATAAAAGTTGTTTATTTATTGATTACCCTTCTGCATTTTAAGTATGTTACAATTATGTCAGAAGTGATTAGTTATTATAATTTGTGAGAGATTAGTGAAATATAATGTAAGTTGCCAAATTATTCATCTGCTTATAATGAGACTAGAGTATAAGAAACAATATCGGATCCACTATTGGCTATTTACCAATGCACCAATATTCGATCCAGGATCGGTGCATCCCTAAATAAAATACTGAAAGTCACCTACTCTGAACCCACATATACAGACATTGATGTGAAGGATTCTGAGTCTATCAAACACAATCCCAGTTTGTCAGTGAAGCACAATCATCCAAAGATGGTAGAATATATGATGACGACTCGCACTGCTCAGAGAAGTGCAGTAGTCTAAACACGTTTCAGATACCACTGAGGCAATCATAACATCAAACAGTATCAATAAACACAACAAAATGAGGCTTCCCACTGAGCCATACGGGTCAATTAGAATTTAACAGAACAAAGAGACACAATCAAAGTCATAAATAATATAATTGCTCAAAGTATCAAAAGTTAAACTGAGCATGCATTCTTTTAGAAGGATGACCAAAGACAGAACACACATTTTGCCAGTACGCAGAATGAATAGAGAAAAATTGCCATGGAGACAGACAGAAGATACACAGCTTAAACCGAAGAATTGTTATTTTTCTTTTCTGATTTCATATGATTATTTTGTTCACTGTTGTTGTCGCTATTCAGTCTTCTACAGTCTTATCAAATCAGTCAGAAAGAATTTATGAACATTGGATCAAAATACTGTTTATAGCCAAGTGTAAGCAACAGCCCTATACATTGGTGCTTTTCAACGTCCTGAATCTCTCTCTGTGCCTTGTACAAAATGGTTTCAAGTGTGTAAAAATATTATGAGATATTTAAAGGCATAAAACAGTTTTTGTGGCTTTTTAAATTAATTTATGGTTGTTGGAGTGTACAGCTCTTTAGGCATGTGTTGGTCAACCATGCATATCATACCACGTTAGATCCAAAAGAGATAATTGCTGTCACTGCTGAAAAAAGGCCCAAAGCAGTCATGTGTGTGCTTCTAAGGGTGTATTGGAAAACATGCATACTAAGCTAAAGTGATTTTTTGATAGGGACAGAACAGAAATGATTGTTACAGTTTCACATGCAACCAATGCTATGTCCATAGGGCATCTAGCTCATAGCTAATTTCGCAGACCAGGTCCCTAAGACATAATATGGAACTATTAACAATAATCTGAGCATTGGTTTTAGACATTGACTCAACAAGGAACAGAGATTTTAGTTCAGGGGTAAATGCTCTTTCTTTTTAAAAATGGTCCACACCAATGGTCCATGGTGGAGTTAATTATTACAACTTTGTTTCTTAATTGCTCGATCAGAAACTTCTGATTGTTCTGTAATTTAAGTATCTACTTTATCTGCCTTCATAAACTTAAGAAATATAAAGTTCAATAGTTACAAAACACAAGTTGATATACAATTTTCTTTTCTTCATGAAACCAACATTAATAAACTCATGCTCAGCCACTTGGCCAAAAATATGCTTTTAGGAAAAAAATATAAATACCCATTTAAAATATTTAGTTACAAGTCTGAGATTATACAATTTTCTGTAATGCTCATGAGAAAATCTGTAAGGCAGAAAAAAAAACTGAATGTTAGAAGTCTGTGAATGTGTTTCTGCTACCGCTATGGGAAAGTTTTGAGAATTGTTGTGTTGTATTTGCTTCAAATTCAGACTATTCAACTGTTTATCACCATCAAAACTCCTCTTCATCTTGACCTCAGGCTTAACTTTCCCACATCAACACGTGGCTGTCGTCTTCAATAACATGTGAATTTTATAGTTATTCATGCCAACATTTCCCATCTTTTGCTTGACCTAATTGTGTCATCACGTTCAAAAACAAACCTCTAAAGCAGTTGTCTCACCGTCTCACACTTTGAACCATGGCTGATGTTTTTGTTCTGTGCTCAAGTTGAACACTACACTTGGCTGCACCTCTAAACCTTTTTGTCTTCATCACCAGAAAAGTGCTGTTTCCAACACTTTCAAACTGTTATTCCGGATAGATGATTTTTATTTTTCTGATAAGCTCCCCAGGGGACTGTAAAAAGAACAATCTCCGTCAAACACACCAGTATTGAGTCTACGTTCCAAGGTTTAGGTTGTGAAAAGGGGTCAAATGTAAATGTACTCTAACGGTACAATGGTTCTATGATCAAACACACTGGTAAAATGTGTGTTGAAAAAAATAAATGCTTGTCAGTGCATTTAAAGCAGTGATTCTCAAAGTAAAGTCTATTACTTTTTTTTTATTATTACTATATTTTTATATTTATTATTCTGAGGGTGTTATTTTTGGCAAGTTCTTTATTAAATACTGAAATAGCAAAATTATAGTAAACAAGTAAACATTATTTGCTAAAACATTTCATGTGTCAGGGATTGATGGAAGCTACCACAGGTTACAGGTGCTATCAACGGGACCCATATAGGAATTACTGGACCAGCTGAGGATCCCACTGATATTATAACAGGAAAAACTGCTACTCTGTTATTTTGCAAGGCATGGTGGATAACAAAATGATTGGTCAACTCTTACTTGTACGGGTGAAAATGGCCCACTGTTTCCAGGCTGGATGCTAAGACAATGTGGATGTACCTACACATTTTAAATGCTGCTCACTACTGCTCTGGCTACTGAAACCATTTCCAGAGGGAAGAGGTTTAACACAAGCACAGACACACTTCATCAATGGACGCAGTCAGGCTACAATGACTGTTGAAACAGCTTTGGACGACTGAAGAGCCGCTGAAGATGCCCTCTCAAGAGGTGTGATGCCCACATTTCATAGTCTGCTGTATTCTACATAATTATTGTGAAATAGTTAATGAGGAGTGTGTAGATGAAGAGCCTGCAGACGATGTGGATGACTTTGTGGATCCAGAGATTGCCACCAAGCTATCTATGGAGGGCAAATTATGGATGCGCTGTGTGCATACTTGAAATAGTAATGCTTTTATAAATAAATGTTTTTATTTGTGTGTTATCAGACATGTCCTTTTTACATTTCAAAATATAAAATGGACGTATTGTTTTGCATATGACGTGTTTCCATGATGCAGCAAAAAAATATTAAAAAGCCAAAATGTATGCCAGAAAACCAAACCAAAAGGGAATTTTGGTAAAATCAGTCACTTTAGCCAGTGGCACTCCACAGTAAGAATTTTTACCATGTGGCCCTCAGTGAAAAAAAGTTTGCACACGCATGGTGATGAATCGTACTCAGGTTAACCAATTTAAATTTTTTTATATTTGCAGAATTTGTTAATTATTTTGTCATGTCCATAAAGTTGCACCATAATGTACTTGCATAGTTGCATGTTCGGGACATGTGAGTGTCATTCCATATCTGCCACTTCTTCCCTCTGTGGGTCTCCTTCAAGACCCATAATCCACTGCTCTTTCCCTGCGTCGAGTTGAAAAGTCTTCCCCAAAGCGATATGTGTGAAACATGGCATTCCTAAATCCCTTGTCGTCACTCAGAATAGAGACATTAAAAATAAAGAGAGCTGAAATGTCACAGAGCAGTGTTGTCAGCAGGGATCTCTTTATGGTGTGCTGCTAAACCTCCATGTAGTCTGTTGGAACATCTACTCAATGTTTAAGTGATAGTTCTGCTTCTTCTTAGAAACAACAGAACATATATATATATATATAGCTCCTTGTGCCCAAACATCTGTACAATAAACAGTATATCCATGTAAATCAAAGGGGGACAGTGACTCTTACCTCACAACTAATACTCCTTCATCTTTCATG
>JAVQKG010151357.1:0-11688 GCA_036025885.1 Hypseleotris bucephala | reverse complement strand
TAACAGATACAGGGACAATACTAATTTCTTCAGTCACAATTATCTTAGCCATAATAACTGCAAATAACGATAATAATTGTATACAAGTTTAAAAAGTCCTTAAAATGCTGGTTTAGAATCTCTTCGGTACATTTTATTATAGGGTGACACTAATATAACCAGAACTTATACTAAATAAATATCTGGTCACCATAGAGTCTAAAGGCCGCTGAGGTGCAAATAAATGACAATTATTGAGATGAATGATTATAACGATAATAAAATATACACACGCTAACTAAATTGTCAATGGTTTTACTAAGGATAAACTATATTATTGTATATTGTGGTGACACTAGGAATGTCTCCTAGTCAGATGCACATTGTGTTTTGCAGTGTACTCACACAATGCATTCATATCATCTTACACAGCGGCGTGCGTGCCAACAACTAACACGCTCCACCACGCACAGCCTCAAAAACTCTGTCATTTTATTTTCGTGCCCGTCACAATTTCACACGTCTTTTCCGGGTGAGGTTGGATAATCCCTGGCGGAGCGAGCGGCTGTGGGCCAGCGGGGCCGTGGCGTGCCAGGACGGGGCAGTCACAAGAACCCAAAAATCACCACGGACCAAGGTGAGGAGCACTCGCCATTCTGGGGATTTCTCAACTTCTGACTGACCCTCTTGTAGGAATACAGGCAAATAAAATTAAGTTTTATACCTATAAAGATTAAGGGCTATGGTACTTGTCTGAAGTGTTGCTTTATTTCATGATTATTAGAGATCTATTGTAGAAGTGTCATTTTTACATTATGTTTATAATAATGTTTTATACCAAAACATTAAAAAAATCACTTTTACAACTAATCACTACACCATTCTCCACAAAAACTGGGCTGTTACTGTGTTCACCTGTAGCTTCTAATATTATGTCAAATGTATTTTGTAGCTGTCTTTGTCTTCTTTCACTTTGGCTTTTTAGACTCTTGCAAATCATCAGCCAAATGCTCTTGTGCCAGGGCATTTCTTTTATCTGGGCTGCACAAAGAATATACTTACTTGTGCCTCTTTTGATATTCTGGTCATCTGAATGGTTCAAATTTAGAAGACTGGTGTCCAAGATACAAAGTTTATTTTAACATGTTTAAAATAGGTATTTCATTTTAAAAGTATCTCTCTGTCCCTCTTGCTGTGGATACACAGCCTACAGTATGTTACAGTGTGTGTGTGTGTGCATTTAAGCGTGTCTGTGTGTGAGTGTGTGTGTGTGTGTGTGTGTACATTTTAGCATGTCTGTGTCTGTGTGTACATTTGAGTGTGTGTGTGTACATTTGAGCGTGTCTGTCAGTGTGCGTGTGTGTACATTAGACCAAGTGTGTGTGTGTGTACATTTGAGTGTCTGTGTGTGTGTACATTTGAGCGTGTCTGTCAGTGACGGCTCATGAACCATGTTAAAAGCCTGTGGAGTGGTGGCCCTCGGGAGAATAGTGAGCTACAGCAGTGTCTTTACTGGGACCAGTCATCGCTCGAGCTTTTAGGATTCAGTCAGAGCTTGTTAAAATGTGGATTACCTCAGAGGGCATGCTGCATGGACAGAGACATTCTTTCCAGTTTACTGTGGCCACAATAATGAGCCCCACGACACAATGCTTTTTGAACTACAGAGGTCAATAACACTGGTTAGGTAATGGACACTTGTTGGTCTTGAAGTACCAGCTCAACATGGTATATTGATTAAACCTAAATAAATATGCAATTATAAAACAACTGTTGAAAGAGGCAACCTTTACTATATTCATTTTAATAACACCATAAGCGTCCCCAAAACATAAGATCTCTTCAGCAAAAAGAAAAAATAGATACATAACTTTTTGTGTCTGCCAAAAATGTCAAAATGCGAGTTTGTTGTGTGATAGTCAGGCATAACGAGGACTGTGGCTGGTGGTACAAATTACAGCAGTGAACAAAGATTTCTTATTATTTCTTATTGATCATTTTTGTTAAAATCAAGGTATTACAGTGCATTTGGTGCCTGATGTACTGTTTTTTTTATTGTACAATAACCCAGCATTTGGCCAAAATATTCTCAATTTGAGTTTTAGTGTGTAAGTAATTCACACTGAATTTTTTTAGTAACATTTCTGTGGAAAATAGACATTCTGCATTTCGAAAATACATTCATGTTTCAGAAATCAACAACATTAAAAGGCAAGTTCTGGCTTATTTAAACAGCAGCATCACTGTCAGCAGCTCAGACTCACCTCTATATTACAGTACATATTGTAGTAGTAAAAATGTCAGTGAAGAGCAGAGCATAAATGAATGCACTGTAGCATGATTCAACAATATTCCCAACAGATCACCATGACTTCATATCATGATCTGATCTTTAATTGCCATATCGCCCACCCCTACTTCATTCTAGTTTTCTTCACCCGAATCAGTACAGTACCTTTGGCTCTGATGGGGGTGAGTGTGGAGGTTAGTTGAGTACTAAACACTGATTTTGGGGGCGCCTTGTCCAGGTACAAACTGTTTTATTTATGAAGTCGCTGCCAGGTCACGGTTGCCAGGAGCGACAGGGGGTCGTTACCGGGCCCACGGGAATAGGAAGTTGGTCACGGGGTCGGAGGTCGAGGGGGTGTGTGCTGTATGTGTGGGTCTGAGCGGGACAGGGGAGAGGGGGGTACAACAGGTGGGACGAGACCACAGCCTGACCACACCTGCCCCGTCTGTCAATCACAACCCAGACACGAGCCACTATTGCAGGCTTCTGTGAATGGACCTAATGTTTATATGCCTCATACACACTGTGATGAGTATGGAGTTTGAGTGAATAATGTTTTGATGCTTATTTTCTGTGTTGTTTTTCATTAGACTTTTTATTATTAAAGCCCACAGCATCTATTCTCTATAAACTTTTTACAGAAATGTATAGTGTTTTTATTAAAGTGATTTAAAGGTCCTAATATACAAATAAAATAAAGTATTTGAATATAATGGAAACTTATAAATGTTGTAAGTTGAATAATAATTTATGTTAATTTGTAGGATGGAAGAATTATTGCATGGTAAAACCAAATACTGCAGGGAGAATGCTTAGTATCTTTACAACAATAGTCAGTACAAAGTATAACAAGCTGTTGTTGCTAGCAAAATCTAGATTCAGCATCATTGCACAAAAAATACTTTTTGCAAAGTGTACACAATTTTCTTTGTATCATGCCCTGCAGTTGGTCTCTGGGGTTTGTGGTTCTTATGTGGCTACTTGTGTTTGTATGTTGGTGTGTGTGCACTGGTCTGTGTGTACATTTGCTGTGTCAGGGACAGGTGCGGATTAGACCTGACAGTTGCAGCGACCCACAACAACACATGAACACACAACCCTCTTTCAGTGAGTCAGCGAACAACTAATGAGCTACGACCACATCTTGAATTCAGATTTGAGGATGACTATATTTCACAGCTGAACGGGATAAATTTAAAATATAGTGTCATGGTTATCAATTAGTGACAATCATTGAATTCCAGTATAAAAGTTTCTCAAAAACGATATGGTAGGTACATCTCAATGGGTTTCCCCCCAAAAAAAATGTTTTCAACAAATACAGAACTAAATTTTGCAAATTAAGAAAACTGTTATATCCACATGAGATATTCTATGCAATATGAATAAATCCGTAAAAGTATTTTACAACCTCATGTGTTAATTGACAAATAAGTATTTGGATAATTACATATGCAAATATGTCACACCTGAAAATGCAAAGTAAAAGTGCTATAAAATAACAGTGAATGCTCTAGTTCAATTATGTATACTATGAACTCAAATCAACTACAAAAAGTCCACATTTTGTAGTTTTTTAACATTAACATTATCAAATAGCAGCGAACACAAAACTACTTTTTGTTATCTGTTTAATGTTACTATTTATTGTCTGTCAATCCTGTTCTATAAGGGACCAGACATGGTTCATCTTCTCTATGGCATAATAGTAGAACTGAGAACTTTTTCCTGGTGTAAAACTTTTTTTTCCTTTTTTTTCCATAGGTGAGGTAAACTGACAAAACATCTATAATTTTCTGATTTGGTTTCAACTTACAGCAAGGGACAAGCATGAAGGACAATAACAATGTCCTGTTCAGAGGAGAACAACCATGAGGGGGCGGTGATCCTGCTTTACTGGACCGCCGTGACTGTGTATGTGTATATGTGTGTGTGTGCGTGTCTGTATATGTGTGTGTGTGTATGTGTGCGTAGAAGTGTGTATGTGTGTGTGTTTTGAAGGCCAGCAGGGACCCCGGGGACTCTCCAGTTGCAGGCCTGTAGACTGGCTGGCACCCTCCAAGTAGCTTCTTCATCCCAGAGACAGCTGTTGTCTCTGTGACGACACAACCGGCCAATCAGAGCGCTCGGAGGGAGGGGCTAAGGCGGGGGCATGGGGTTGTGTACATGTGTGTGTATAGTATTTATCGTCAGATCAAGTGGCAAATATCACATAAAGTCACATTTTGTTGTAAAACTGAAAATAAGTCAACCTGAGAAAATCACAGTTTGAATGAAAGTTTTTGTGCTGTGGGTGTGTGTATTGGGATATTGGTGGTTCAGTCCAGTTGGCACACGGCAGTAAACGCAATTCCTTCTGTCCCAGTGAGGCAGAAAAAAAGACTCCATATAGATTCAACAACAAGGAAACATAATTCTGGGTCTGATCCTGTAGTTAGCAGCTGGAGAGCCTGCTGGGACGTCCCGTAGGCCGCACTAAAACAGGGTTAGTTTACATCAGGACTGGGTGCTACAAACACAGGGGGTAGGTTAAGTCTAAATGTGTCCAGTATGCACAAACAACAGGGACTCAACCGGACGCTACTAATGAATGCTTCAAATGCCAGACAACAGATACATTTGATGAGCAAATGAGTTTTCTACAAATATAATGTGAATGCACTGATATATTGTCCATTCTGTATGATCACCAGTCAATCACATGGTCATACTTCAGTGACAATGGCAAACTACCTCCACCATGAACACCCCTGGTCAATTAAAATATCTGTGACAAAAACTGGCGGAGCTCAACAAACCTTTAACCAAACAGAAATGCTGTATCTACATTGTTCATTTGGGATCATATCTTCCAGGGTCACCAAAGCAAGTCGGCAGCTTTCAAGCAATAAACTATTCCCATAATATGAAGGTTCTCAATTATTCAGGCAGTCTGAACTTTATAAAGTCTCTTGTATGAGAGACTAAACATATACAACTCTAAAACAGCCAAATCCAGTTTACTTATTATATAAAACATTAGTTGGATCACATTGGTGGATCACTTACAAAACTATGCACAAGTACATGTCAGAAAAACACCGAACTGGATTGATTTTGGTACATCTACAATGATTACTGAATGAACTAATTAGTGCCTAAAATCTTTAATGAAATAACTCGAAACAGGGACAGCATGGGGCTGGTATTTAACTGTGTTTCAAATTCCCATAATGTTTTGGCATCCATAACTTACAGAATCTAACCACTAATGTAAAGTATTTCAGTGTGATCATGTTGTTAAATTTACTAATGGATGACAACCACTCATACCTTGATAATCCTACTAAGAGTCAAGGCTTAAGTCTCAGGTTATGTCTGATCCCAAATACAGTACCATTCATAATAGGCTGGTGGAGTCTAAAGAGGGGGCCTCCTCACTGTCTTTAATAGTGACAGTGTAAAGTGATGCAGATGATGTAGGGGTGCGACTTGTGCTCTTCAGGAAGTGACTCTGTACCTCTCTGTGCAATTATCACTGACCTCAAGGAACAACAGGAATCAAGCCCTGTTCTGGATTTTAGTTTTGGGTTTTAGTCTTGACTTTTGACTTGTCGAGATGGAAAGTAACAACAGTGCATCATGTAACCACAGCCTTTAAACGGAACTACAAATGTAATATGCAATAAAATACATATATAGTTTTGCCAACTTCTTTTACACTAACCATTAGGCCTGCAAATAACAATTATTTTGCTAACCGATTAATCTGTTGACTTTTTTGATTAATTGATTAATGACTAGATAGCAGAGGTTAGATTTTGTTATACTTGTAGCTGTAACATAATTAAGATTCAAGATATAGATCAATGGAGGGGTGGGCAAAGCGGCAATAAAATCAAAACCTCATATGAAGAATAAGCTAATCTGGAAGGATTGTTGAATTGTGATACAGTGCAATTATCAATGCTTTGCTCATCACTGTCATTTTTACTCAAACAATGCCAGTGTGCATATTTATAAAAAAAAAAAGGATCATAAATAGTATTATGCATTATGTTCACTGGATTGGATGTACAATGAATTTGCAGTAAAAATGGTTTTATGTAGCAGTACTGTAGTCTTCTGTGTAAGTAAAAAATTCAACTAAAATTGTGATCTTGGCTTAATAAAAACTGTGATATTATATTTTTTACCATATCGCATACCTCTATATCGGACTATATTTAGTAAAAACTACGAGAAGCAGTCTGTCCAGTAAAACTCTCCCGCGAGGAGCTGGTCTAAACACAAATCCAGATTTTCCCTAAGTCTTTGATAAGGCCCTCCTCAGACAGGTGCTTGTGAGTTTAAACAACCCCAAAAACAAACAGCTCTTTAATCAGATGAGCGAGCGCGGCAAGACCAGTAGCTGTGAAGTCATTGTAAAGTCATTGCGCAGATGATGTTGGGACGAGCCACATATGCTCTTCAGGAAGTCACCGAGCACCGAACATTAGCCCCAACTGAGAAGATCACTGAAGCAATACTAAACACACAAAACAAGCCACTTCAATAGAGACAGGTGTGTGTTTATGCAGCTCGAAACCACTAATCTACCACTAAATAGCTTTTACTGCCCTTTACAACCTGCTGTGTTGACAGTGGGGCAATAAATAAATTAGAATATGAAAGAGAAAGTGAGAAGATTATACCCCATACACCATTTGGAAGTCTCTTTTTAAGTGGGAAGAAATTGCTTTATGTTGCCCAATTTTTGTTTGACACCCTTTGCGCGCAACATCACATCATTGCTGCGTACTTTTGCCAAATGTTGGAATCTGCTTTGAAGGCCTTCTACGTAGCAATACAAAGGCTTTGCTTTGGGCAGTTGTTGGCAGTTGGTGACTAGATACCAGTGGACATGAGAAAATAAATAAATAATACAAAGATACATCATAATAACACAAGCATACGAGTTAATAACATTTATGAAATGTTATTAAAACTCATATATTGTGTTATTATGACGTTCCAATGTATTTTAAATTATTCCCCTAATCTCTTGATCTCCATAAAATAATAGTTCCAATAAATATAAAGTACAATATTGTGAACTAGTCAGATATGCCAAAACACAATTAGATATTTTATCTCTATCTTCTTATCCTTTGATTATTTCTCTCTCCAACCAGTTCACTATAAATTGTTACATGTCTTCAAAAACACAAAGAAAATGCATATAATGAGCAAGTTCTTTATTCTGTTTCCTTATTCTTTAGACTGCTCACAAAAACGCATAGTATAATCCTACCAACATTCAATACCATGTTTGCAACTGGTTGTTGCATTGTATAAAATACACAAAAACCTCAAGCCTCACGAAACATTCAAACACAACTCCAGCTGAGATGTGTAAAATCTTGGGGCACTTAGTATTACATGAAATCACTCTTCGGATCAGTTATTGTTGCTGTCAGATCTGAACCATCTGGTGCTTCTCCGTTCTCCCAGAATCCTTTGTTTCCTCCAGAATCTCTGAAACCTTACACCGAGCAGAGGGGCAGGTTAGGCCAAGGTCAAGGCCAGCGTCCAGATATCAGCAACAGCCAAGAAACAACACACTCCTGAGGTGCCAAAGAATGACCAAACATTACACACAACTCAATGCAAACAAGAATTACATTTCTAAAACTATTCAAACAATAAATAGTTAATAGTTAAAGAGTGTGTTGTTTTTGGCAGCATCTTGTGGTGATGATGCAGATGACCATTTCACACCTTTTCCACAGTATCTAAACATCCACAATTTCACTATCCCGATTGTGCACTGGATAGTTAACAGGAGAAACTGGTTTCCTCCTTGGAGTTCTACAAAGCATGCAATTCAGGTAGAGCTGCACGATTTAGAAAAAAAATGTCTAAATGTGTGATGTTTAAACTGCTATTGCAATTAGATTTGTAATATTCAGTTCACAAGATTAAAATATTAACTATTAAACTTCCACATCTTCCATTCAGATCATTTTTCTTGAAAAACATTCAAGGGTTGTAATAATAATAGTGCAGCCTTATTACTTATTATAATGACTGAAGTAGTTTTAATCAATTGCTCCTGAACTTCACCTTCAGATCGAATCCCCTCCAGGAGTGTTTAGTCTGGTCTCTAATATCGATTACTGATGCCCCCTGTCTGTGCGGGGTGATTGTGGTCAGAAAGTCATTTGTCAGTATTAAGGTGGATCATGTCGGGAGCCGGTGAATGTAGGAGGTTAGGACGCAGCAGTTGAGTAAACATCAGGATCAGATCACTTTCAGTCCGGCTGCTGTCCTCACCTCAGAGTAAACACACAGCATCCAGCGTCTCTGCTCAGGTAACAACTCTGATTTATCAGCTCAAAACGTTCATTTATGAGGCACACACACGGGCAAGGGAGAATAGAGAATGAGAGGATGTTATGGCCATGTCTAAGTCTGCGTAAGCATTTTGTTTTAATGCAACTTTGTGGTGGTTTTCTGTTCTAATCACTTTTTTTCTATCACAAAGCTCCCCCTATAGTTTCAGAGAGAAGTGCAGTTCTATGCACAGAGGAAAAAGGACTTTATAACTATGTACAATTTCAACCACAAAATTGCCAATATAATTATTATATGTATAATTATGAAGTTTGGAAAAATGCACTCCTGTAACCAGTACCATGTAGAACTGGTGCTGATTTTCTATTTATAAAGTAATGAACTTAATGTTGATTGAGTAGATGAACAGGTTTATATTATTGAGTGGTATAACTTTTGGATATTCTAATCGATATTTTTAAGAATTTACTGACAGATGTAAGAACGCAGTGAAGCCATAATTCAATCTACGTATATATCTTTTTTGACAGGCTTTGAAGAGTCAGAAGCCCGAAAATTATGTATATACGAACTACTATTCAAATCTACACTATTTTATACATGCTGGGAAAAACTGATCTTGCTCTGTCAATTTTATGACCTTAATTTCGACAGCAAGGTGTTAGCTTGGTTTACATTCAAATCTATATTAGCCTTTTCCCACCACTGTGCTAAAAATAATTTGTATCTGTTTGTTTATGTGTGTACTTTCACAGGTGGTCTTTAAAGAACTTCTTCCCAATTACACTGTTTGTAAATATTTCTTAATTTCTCTAAATAATATAAAAAAGATGTGAGATCTGATTATTATGGTGAGTCTTTTGATTCAGGCTCAAACTTCAAAGTAGTTTCCTCCCAACAGAGAAGTCAGGGTGAAGGTTGTTTAGTGTGAGTATGTGAATTCCCAGCTGGCCCTGAAGTATCCACTCAGCAAAGCCCCACAGAGGAAGTGGTCAGAGGGTCGTGACCTTTGACCTGCAGAGTTCACGTCCAATCTGAAGGTCACAGACAAAGAGCAGGACGCTGTGTTTCTGTCAAGTGTGAACAACCAAATCTGTCAGAGATGCAAGTCAATACACAGAGCCCACAGCAAATACAACATACATAACAAATTCGATATAACCCAATAATGTAACTAATCAAGTGGTTCAATAAATGTGTCTGCCATTACCATTGTAATATACTAGTGTAGTATGGGAGCACAATATTTGAAAAACATGGAATAGAGCTGTGCAATTCTGAAACAATATCTATTGCAATGAGATGAGATTTGCAATTCAGTTCACAGCAACTTTGAAACCTAAAAATGACTATAATAGCAAGTACAACAATGATATTATACTGCCAAAAAACACAACCTTTGGATTTGCTAATTGCGACATTTAAAATGGCAAATTATGCAACCCCTACTTCACAAACTCATTATGTCAACTTCTCGTCTGTCTGGGATTAGCATAAACAGATTGAAAGGTGCGAGCAGCCTACAATCACTTCAATTAATACATTTTATTATCTGTCATTCCAGCTTTGTCAATAAAATGGGTTTCACTTTATATTTTGCAAAATTACTAAGCAGAAACATTTTCCTAGTTTAGTTTTAGTAAATGTAGTCAGTTTTCTGAAGTCAGTTGCATTTGAACGTGGCGTCCTGTGTAACCCTCTTTAGTCCACACTTTGACACTTCACTATCACATTTCCCAAACATCGGTGCTCTCCGTGCAGCGATGAAATATTCAATGATGCTTGGGTTTCAGCTCCACACCAGCCTGCATCCTGCACCTCTCTTTAGTGGCTTTCTGATAGTGTCCCACCCAGGCACCCCCATCCCAAACCCAGTGGCCCTCAGTGAAGTTTGGGCCTCGTCATTCAGGAGCAGGCCCCTGGGAGCCATTTATATCTGCCCCCGGAGCTCGCAGGGTGCACTCAGTCTCCTGCAGCTTTGTGCCAAGTGTTAAAAGAGAGATTCTTAAAAATGGAGCAGCCCTTTGCACTGCGGCCAGGAGCTTTAAATGAGCTTTTCATCGTGATGGGGGTCAAGTTTTCTTCTGTTACAGCCCAAAGCACTAACAGCCTGGGCCAGACACCTGCTGACAGAGCGGGCAGCCATATTGGGGATTTGTGGAAGTGTGGAAGAAGTCCGTAAAGGACCAAGAATTGGTAAATTTAAAACTAAACTATTAATATGATAAGTTAGTAGAAACCCCAAGGACGACGAATAAACTTCTTTGTGTAAAACTTTTACAATTAGGCCATTGCCAATAGTCAAAAGAACACTTTGTGGCAGGCAACATAAAGCAGGTATATGCACATCTTGAAGAAAAACAACAGAAAGAGCCTGCTATGTTAATGTAAGTAAAATTAGCAGACAAATGTATAATTATCTATGCTTATTTTATACAAATTCATAAATTACTTTTATCTGTATTGATTTACATTTTTGTTCAAGTTGTCACAATAAAGCTAAAGGTTATTTGGAAGTAGTCTGTCGAGTTGGAAATGTTTCATTCCTCATCCAAGACAAAGTTATAAGGTGTTTAACTGCAATGTCCGATGATTGTATTACATTATATGACATCTATAGTAGTCTATTTGCAACAGTAGCTCTTTGGCAGGATACACATTAGGGATTAGTTATTTTGACAAATGTATGCGCCTATTCAGGAGTATTTTTGAAGTAGGAAATGTCATTAACGGCTGCTCATGTACTCGGTTAAATCCAGGTCCTGTTGATTCAGCTCGTCCTTTCAGCGTCTCTAAAATTAAGTCAGCAAACTACCTTTGAACGTGCTTCTGTCTGTGTGCATGTGTTTATTATAGTACTGCAAACAGGACACCAAGTATTAAACTACAGGAAATTTACAAAGACAAAGACAAAGTATTATGGTTAAAGATAGTGAAGAGTGGGTATATGCATTGAAGCTTTAGAGATATTGGTAGAACTACTGGTAGTTCACAAACTTTCAAGTAGGACTGAAACAACTAATTAATAAAAAAAATTGTGAATTAATCGATATACAGGCTCCAAAACATGACATTTACTGAGAGAACAATCCACACAGAGCAGT